>JAQQZR010000003.1:17232074-17250750 GCA_030068235.1 Notoglanidium macrostoma | reverse complement strand
AGACAATGTGATTTTCTGGATTTTTTTTTCTCATTTTGTCTCTCATAGTTGAGTTATACCTTTGATGAAAATTACTGGCCTCTCTCATATTTTTAAGTGGGAGAACTTGCACAATTGGTGGCTGACTAAATACTTTTTTGCCCCACTGTATATTAGTGCCTGCTGGATTTATGTAAAATGTTCTCTTTTTATTCCTGACCATTAATCACGAGAACTGTTAACTATAAACCTCACTAATAGCCCTAATTGTTATTATGTGAAATGATAGTGTCTGTGCTGCCTAGGCTGCAAACAGGTTGAATATACCTTTCACCATTCAACCTAATGAAATTTGCTGTACTATACTGAACAGCTCAGAAAGTCTTACAGAACTTTTCCTGATCTAACTGCACAAATTGAGTAACATCATTAGGAATTTGCGAGTGTCAATCAATCACGATCAATCTGTTGCAAAAGAAAAGAAGTTAGATAGTAGTCACATGTTAGTGTGCCAGTGTATTAGGCTCAGCAGCATTTTAAGATTTGTTTTGATATTTAAAAAATTTTTTTTAATTCAAACACTATTTCAGCTTTACAGAAATTTGGATGTAGACTTAAATCCCTAGCAAGGAAGCCAGAGGCATGGAAAGCAAGGAGAAGCTCCCTGAGATTACATGAGGAACATGAGAAAAACCTCAAAAGAGAACCCATCATCTTTTGTGTGACACTGGAAAGCAGGATTATAAACCATTACCGTTCCATGGTTGTATGCTATAAGTTCAGACACTACTAAATGTACTAAAATGATCTTCAGTATGAGCATCATGGTCCTTATGATTTCAACCACAGTTATTAGTTATCTTTGGGAATCTTTAGGGTATCCATGTGGTACAACCCTAAACAGCAGAAAGTGGATCACAATTGCAGAAGCTCCAACCAGGAAGTAGAGCATCACGATTAGTCAGGCAGATCCGGAGGACAAAATATGCTTAGCAGCAAATGGAATACACTCAGTAATTATGTACAAAGTACACCTGTATTGTAGAAGAACCTGACAAAGTGCCCAGTAAATGTGGGTACAAGGTAGGTATACATAATGAGACGACAGCTGTGTGTATGTGAGTATTTCTTTAGGTTATGTATGCCTGTATGTGATTATTAGGCTATCTATGCTGTGAACTTTGTTTAGAACACATCAAAATATTTGTTTTAACATTTTATACATAAGAATACTTATGTGATGAGCTTATGTTTAATAGCTTACTGAAATAAGTGTGTAGTACTTAATGCTGCATGCTTAATTATGCTAGAGTTTGAATATGATAGCTGTAAATATCTTGAAACACAACTATGTAGTTCTTGATAAAGTGAAAAAGGGTGCAAGTGTTTCCTTCGTATTCCTTAGGACTTGTTAACGGAAGCTTGTGTGAATCATAGAGTAAAGGACAGTGGGAATAACAATGGTTAAAGATCTGGACTACTGATAAGAATGTTGTGAGTTCAAACTCTCAAACCCAAAACCAAAAACCAAAAACTCAATTTTATGTCGCTTTGCATGAAAGCATCAGGACTCGGGTATTTCCATTGTTAATCCATCTACCTATTATCTCTAGTGGTTTTCAGTCATGGTCACTGGAAACCTGGTGCCAATCCCAGCTGACTTTGTGCAAGTGGTGGTGCAGGTCATTAATCTATTGCAGGGCTAGCACAAAGAATAACAACCATTTGCGTTCACATTCACTCCAATGGGCAATTTAGGGTAGCCAGTTGACATACTTTGCATGTCTTTGTGCTGTAGGAGGAAACCGGATCACCTGGAGGAAACCTGCGCAGGCACCGGGAGAACATGTAAACTCCACACAAGAAGGCCTTGCTGTGACCCCAAAGTGCTAACCACACCTATATTGTTAATATTTTACATAATATGCATGCCAATTTTGTTTGTGAAATTGTGTTTTGTCTGCCTCTGATTTGTAGTACTGTATAACTGTATTGATTTAATGTCTTCAATCGCATGCAAAATAGAGATTATACTATATGTGTATTTAATTGTGCTGAGAGAAAATGATTTTATTCTGAAATGGAGAAAAACTACCCTCAGCAGTCACAATAATGTCATTTATTTCAACGCTTTATTTATATCAGTTCATTAAAAAATATATATCTAATCGATTACGACTAACAAACTAAATGTTTACGCTCGTCCTTGGATTGGAAATGCTACTGGATGTTGAAAGACTCCTCCCCTCTACAGTCACTTCGTAGAAAGTCGGCAGGTCTCGTGGGAACGTCATCCTCGGTAATCCCGCCCATTCCACATCGGAGAAGAACTGTCGCCATTTTGAGTGACTGAGTTTCATTTCACCTCGCTACTGTAAGGACGGAGAGACCTTCAGGAACGTTTCAGCATGTTTCTCTTTGAAACTGTTAATGGGAATTTAACTGCTATGAACTGAAACTCTTCCTAAAATCATTCAACAAAGTCAAGTAACGCATAAGCCAGTTGAATCCTGAGTCGATTTTTTGCACTGAACTGTAGTCCGTTAGAGGAAATGGCTGTGGAAAGCATGACTGTCCATCCAAACTCCCCAACAGCCAACCACGAACACAACAGCCTTCTCACTGACGAAAGGTCGAGTAATATCATATTTCTCTCCAACTATTTATTTATCCTTTGCTTTTTAAGTACAAAAAGCATGGGTATTATTTTGCTTTTTTTCTTTCAAAGGGATTAAAGTCGACTTTTTTTTTCTGGGAAACGAGTACAGAGGTAACGAACGCCATCTTGAAACGTTAACACGGCGCAAATCTGGAAGGTCATATATCCGAATCACGGACAATATTCTGTTTCTAAACAGAAATGTATTTACAATTCCAGACATTTTTCGACGCTCTTTTTCATCACCGAAGGACCAACGTGGCCATTAAACAAAGAACATCGCTCATGTATTTCAGTCTTCCTCACAGTAAAGGAAAAACGGATCAAAGTCAACGTCGACGAATTTTTTAACCACTTAATCTCCTGCTAGCCGTCGGTAGTGATTAATATCTAACGTATATTCTTAAACGCAGCCTGTGTACTGCTCGGCGATCAAAAAAAAGGTCAGCTACTGTCGCTGATACAATTAGCTGGATAGTTAGCCTTGTATGTTAACGCAGGCTAGCATCTTGTAGCCAGGCCTTGAAGGAATGGTGAGAGGAGCAGCTAACACGCTAGCTTAATGGCGCAGTTGTTACGTTAGCTACCTTAGCCCCTGACTTGAATACCTTTATAGTTTGGTTATTCCTGATAAGTAACGCGTTTGTAAAATGTGCTCTGGTTTCGTGTCATGCGTTTTTTGGGATATAGTACAAATACCATTTAACGTAAATGTAACCAGTTATTATAATCTAATTTAAGCGACTCGCGTCACTAGCTTCACTTAGCCGAGTAGCTTACGCGTTGCGCACACTTTTACACTCGCCTGTTGTCGTTTTAAAATGGGTTTCTATACAAAAGGCACATTTCAGTACGCATAGAAAACCGAAAAAATAAAAAGGAAAATTGAAACGACTGCTCTAACAAGTCAATGCCATTATGTAGTATAGGTTTATAACACTTTTATTGATGTTTCTTAAAACATATTAAAAAAAAAAAACCCGGGAAATGCACGGTATTAAGTTTTTACAAAATTAGTTGTTACATGGCTGCTTATGGTCAAGCCAGAGAATAATGATTAAACCAGACTAAGTCAGAGAGCAAGGAGTAAACCATTGAAAATGATTAAACCAGTGAATAATGTTTAAATGAGAAAGTAATGATTAATCCAGATTAAACCAGAATCAGACAATAATGACTAAAACCATATTGATACAACCCGGGAATAACTGTAATTCCACAAGGAAATTGCTTTTACTTCTATTAAGATGAGCTTGCCCTTCAGAAAATTAATGCATCTTCACAATCACTTTATTTGAGTTCCTTCCCAGTGTCTCAAAAGCATTCAAGGTCCTAAACGTGAACTAAAACACAAGTTTCACTAATTTCACTGTTTCCCAAATCCAGTGAGGTTCACATCATGCAGAATTGATCAGCCCCTTTCTAGCTGTTAGAGTCCAAAACTGCAGCTGAATTTTCAAGACTGCTTCTTTTATGTGAACAGATTCATATCCCAGCATGGTACAGTGGTTGCCTTGAGTGCTTTCAGTGGTGTTTTTGTTTGGTTGGCTATCATATACCTTATCTATATAATCTATCTAACTGCATCGGAGTGCAATATTAAGAAATGGCTCACAGTGCTCTGGATGGGTTGTTTATAGCTTTTGCAAGAGGGTGACCTGATTTCTCAGCTGTCTTGTCACTCACTGCATGGTCAAATAAGCTCAGTTGTCGTCCTATTACTTGTGCAGAGGACATGGTGACACATTTACATCGCATTGCATTATGTTAAAATGACCAACAAGAATGAAGTCCTTTTATTTTTGGTAACATCTCCGTCTCCCACGTGACATTGGAACTGTGACAATTAAGCTGAACTTAGAGTATTTCCTTTGCACACTAATATGCTTCAAGCTAAGGGTGATGTAACTGTGAAACTGGAGTTCGGCTCATGACCTGACAGCTGAGTACCAAGCCATCACTCCTGTAGGAGGTGAACAGTGGGCATAGCGAAGAATCCCACTTCATAGTTAATGTTGTGCAGTTATCCAAGAGATCTGTTTTTCCTGCTTGTAGTAACCTGTGATTAAGGACGTGTGTAATTTTTCAACGCGGTATGTGGTTGACATTAAGCAGGTTTATCCCAGTTTAACCCAGATTTTAAGGAAAAGTGTCAGGAGTCTGATATTGCATGCAAGAACACTTTATATAAAAGTGTCAAGTCTCCGTTTCCAGTGACATGAACACTAAAATACTTGCTCACTCTGTTATTTTGTCACATTGTTGGTAAAATTGTTTCGCAGAATATCCAAAACGTGTAGAAATATTACACAGATAAGTTGGAGTTTCTCATTTCCAGTTGGTCAGTAGATAGACATTGTTTAAATAGAGCTCTTCATTTTTTCCTTTGTCCCAGCCTGGTTCTAGCATGGTTTTTAACAGAGTGCTCTTCATTTCTTTAGAGAATTGCAGTAATTTGTTTTGGACCTGCACAGCAATTTCCAGTGAAATCTTTGGTTATATACTCATTTAGTGGCCATGCAGAGAGAAACATTGTAGTTATTTCTTTAAAATTATTGTGCAGTCCAGTGCTCACAGTAGACTGGAATCCTTATGATCTCATTGTGTATTTAAATGTTAAATACACTTGATAACTTTTGTATGTAGCTATATGTACAGTAAAGTCACGTTCACCAACACATGACTGCAACATATATGGAATGGAAGTCAAAATACCTGACAATGTACTTTTTGCAAAAAGTTAGAAAACATTTTTTTGTGTGTCTCCAGTCTATAAAGAGTTTATATTACCTTTGGAAATACTTCATATCTTATCTAAGGCACATTTCATTCATCACTTTGATGTTTGAACATTACAGACAAGAGGATGAAGAGCTGGAAGAGGGGGAGCTGGAGGATGATGGAGGTGATGTGGAAATGCCCAGCACTGAGGGACAAGAGCCCGAGGAGAAGCCCAGCCGCGGGAAGGAGCGGCACGGCAGCGAGTCAGATGACGAGAAGGCCCACCGTCGCAAGAAGAAAAGGAAGAAAGAGAGAGATAGAGACAGAGAGAGGGAGAAAGAAAAGCGGAGATCCAGAAAGAGACGCAGATCAAAACACAAGGTGCATATGTTTGTGGGTGTGTGTGTGTTTGTGTGGGGGTGTGGAAGATGATTTTGTGTTCAAGGGCATTTAAGATTCTGACATGGAGTTTGATTTGTGTGGTTTAGCGTCATGCCTCATCTAGTGATGACCATTCAGACTACAGTGAAGAATCTGACTACAGTCCTAGTGAGAAAAGGAAGTATCGGGAATACAGCCCTCAGTACCCACCTTCAGTGAGTGTAATACCTTATTTTCCTGTTTGAATAATTTTTCTCCAATTAATTATATATCCACAATATCTGCATATGATTTGTGTGCATGTATACATGTGGACTAACGTTGTGTTTAAAAGTATTTTTTGTCTATTGAATAGCACACAAACAGATGCATAAATATGCGTGTGTGTAAGTAAATTTTTGCATCGGCCAATAAGAGAGAGTCTGGGCAAATCTTTATGCATCAGTTTTGAGGAAGATGGAAGGGAAAATAAATGTGTTTGTCAGTTTGTATACAGAACTGTCCAGCCCCAAATGTATACACTTGTATAAGCTAAAGTGCTGCTGTTGACAAGCATCAGCCTGACAAACAATTCTTGTACTGGTTTATCAAAATGCATATATTTCACTTAAAATATATCCTTCTTGTAAACACACCTGCAGCAAACCAAAAACACATAGTTTGTTTTCTAATGGATGTTAAATATTCAGTGAATTTGAATTTTATGTTACCTAAATGTGTTGTCCATGTTCCAGTCTCATGGAGGCTATGGTCCTGCACCTCCCTCAGGACATGGAGGACCTATGTCAAAGAAAGGCGGTTACATGAAAATGGACAAACAGGGGTATAGTGGCTACGATGAGTATGATGATGAAAACTATGAGGGTGAGGAGGACGAGGACATGGGTGATGATGACTATGATGACTTCACCAAGGAGCTTAACCAGTACCGCAAAGCCAAAGAAGGTGGTGGAGGTGGACCGGGCAACCAGCGTGGCAGAGGTACACACTAATTCTCTCATGGCAGAATACAGATAGAAAATTCATAGAAAAGAATCACTCCTTTATATGTCAGTTTGATGATAATGTTAAGATTGTAATAACCTTGTCTACACAGGTCTTAAAGGCCGAATGAAAAACCTGAGAGGCCGAGGCAGAGGGGGAATGAGGGGCCGTGGGGGTAGAGGTGGAATGCGAGGGAGAGGACGAGGTAAAATGGGAGGCGATGATGACGGGGATGGCATGTATGGAGATGAAATGGAGGTTAGTTCCAGCTTTTAAAAGATTTGATCAGTTGGCTTTATGATCCAGTAATAGTTAATAAATTGGAAGATATATGTATTTTTATACATGTAATTTGCATTTATCTTTTACAGTATGGTGATGATGACTATGACATGGGCGATGACGATTATGATGATTTCTCAAAAGAACTGAACCAGTACAGGAAATCCAAAGACAGAGGGCGTGGTGAGTTTCAAACAGTACATCAGTTGAATAGTACCTGTTGAATATGATGTTTGGTAGATTAGCATAAACATCTCATTTGCTGAATGTTTTATTGTTAGGTGGCAAAGGTGGCCGTGGCCGAGGACGGGGGAAGGGGGGCAGAGGCATGAACCGCGGCCGGGGAAGGAATCGAGGGAGGGGTCGCGGAGGAGACCAAGGCCATGATGATGACAACAGTGGAGATATGGACATGGGGGTAAGAAATAACATGGATACAGTGCACAGTCCTGCTTACACAGCACAGTTGTTTGAATTGGCAGAAATTTGTACTCGGGATAACATCAGTCACACATTATGAAGCATCTTAAATATCTAAAACCATCTGTATCTTGTGTGGCTAGCTTTAGGTAGTCTCAAAATGATTAGTAAGCTTGAATATGATAATAATTGGAACTTGACACTAGGCTATCTACTCTTCATAATAGCTGTACAGTGAAAGCTGAGAGTGAAATAGACAGTGTGTTCTGTAGGATGGATCTGGTGGCCAGAGGAAGCATGAGCAGGAGAAGCATGGGCAGGACAAGAAAGGCAAGGCCATTTGCAAGTACTACATTGAAGGTCGCTGTACATGGGTAAGCACACTAAGTAATATGTGTGATTTAGATTATGGAGAAAATTTCATAAATATGAACATTGTGTTTGTATTTAATCATAAATGTCATTACCAAAATACATACTTTTCTTTGATTGAGAATGTAACTATTATGCTAATTCTTCAATATATGATTAACAGGGAGAACATTGCAACTTCAGTCATGACATTGAGTTGCCCAAGAAGAAAGAGCTCTGCAAGTTCTATATCACTGGCTTCTGTGCTCGGGCTGAAAATTGTCCTTACATGCATGATATCCTTTACAGTCATTTTTCAGGTGACCTGACCATCCATTTTAAATGACTGGTTGTGCCAGCTGGTAATAGAGTAATCAACAAGACATTGTCTCTTTAAAAAAAAAAAAAAAAAAAAAGTTAACAGTTACAGTGTTGTGATGTGAATTGCTTTTCCAACTCTGATCTTAGTAATTTGTATTACTGCTTAATAGAAGAGTTTAATGCTGAGACTGGTGTAGATCATTCCTTAACTCAGCAGCACGTGACTTCCCCTGCAAGCTGTTCCACACCACAGGCAACTGCGTAAATGGGGATGACTGCATGTTCTCTCATGAACCTCTATCAGAAGACACAAAAGAACTGCTAGATAAGGTGAGTATGTCTATTGTTGATGGAAAAAAATGTGTTCTTGTTCTCCCATCACATCCCTTCTCAGACTGAGGTTTATTATTATTATTACAGATGTTGGCTGAGGATGCTGAAGCTGGTGCTGAGGATGAGAAGGAAGTAGAGGAGCTGAAGAAACAAGGCATCAATCCACTCCCCAAACCCCCACCTGGTGTGGGACTTCTGCCCACGCCCCCAAGGCCTGGCCCTACAGATTCTTCGACTCCTCTAGACTTTGGGGCACCAGGGCCACAACATGGCAGCATACCTTCGAATGGTTCCTCATGCCCAGGCACTGCACCAGTACCAGGGCATGAAGGACCACCTCCCCCCTGCCCTGAAGGAGGATCTTTCCAGGACTCACCAAGCCATGGTCCGTCTCCACCAGCCATTGGTCCACCACCTCCTTGTGGGGGTAACACAGGAAAGAAGATCCCATCCTTGTTCGAGATTGTTGTGAAACCCACTGGACAACTAGCGCAAAAACTAGGCGTCAGGTTGCACCTTCTTCTTTCTTATAACTACTGTCCACTTGTAGTTTTCCCCAAATAACTATAAACAAATTATTATAAGGGAGACTTATAAATTAAATGATTGCAGATTCTTATTCACTGTTGTTTTCAGGAAATGCTTACCAGAGTATGTATCTCTTTTCAGAGGTCCAAATCCTGGCACTGCTGCTACAGGCGCTGTAGGAACTCAAGGCCCCCCTGCATGTCCTCCAGGTGGACCGCCACCTCGTTTCCCAGGTGGACCACCACCTGGTCACATGCCGCCAAATGGGCCTCATGACCTGCCGCCCATGGGCCCACCAAACATGAACCAAGGCCCTCCAGGAATGATGCAGAGCTTTGGACCAGGAGAAGGACCTCCAAATCAGGCTGTGATTCCACCTGGTGGTGGTTCTGCTCGCAATTTTTATGACAATTTCTACCAACAGCAGCAAAGCATAGGAAAAGAAGGAGGAAGTGGAGAGAGTGAGAGATTTTCTAATGCTGTAAACCAGAAAAATATGAGTAAAAGGCCAAATGACAGAATTTGTAACTGTGGAAAATGTATCGTTGTGGTAGGAGCTTGGTACCTGATCATTTCAGTAGATCACAGTTACTTTTTGTCTCCTGACATAGGTGATGGCTACATGGCAGGCTGTGGTGGAAACTTTAGTGAGCAGTCCTCAGGGAATCAGAATTCTGGCAATGTGGAGGGCCCATCCAATGGAAGCTCAACTAATCAGTCTGGAATGACGGTGCCAGACTTTTTGCCTCCAGCACAGCGTGTGCTGTTTATGAGAATCCAACAGAAGCAGCAAGAAGAAGAAGAGAGGGCCAGGAGGCTAGCTGAAGGAGGACCCGAGCGGGATAACGAAGGTACCACGTCACATACTTCTGCCACAACTGGTGCATATCTTTATTATAGATTACAAAAGTATACCACAGTCATTTGAACACAGCCTGCAACATCAGTGTGGGAGTTATCCAGACAGGCACAGCAGTGTCACTAGTTTTACAAGTTGGAAGTATGTGACCAAGTACAGATGATACTATTTTAATTAGCTTTAAATGCTTTTGCCTTGTGGCTATGCTTAGCTGAAATGCAGCTGTAAAACATTTAAATCTGCGTATATTAGATGTGAAAGTACCATTTTCTGACTATCAGCACATTACAGAATAGTGTTATTGATTTTAAGGATTCTGTTAAGTTAAATTATATAATAAATGTTATACATTTAATTAGGTCAGAGATAGGGCAGATTAGGTCACACACAAATAACTGTATTACTTTAAAAAACTATATTCAAAAGCTGTGAATCCAAAAGTGTGAATCCCATCAATGCCAGTATGTGTGTATATCTAGTTTTATCAGCCAGCTGATATATCAGTCAGGTCCCTATATGTACACAATTGTGCTGTGGTGGAGAGGCTAGTTTTGGGCAGGAACTTGCTCAAGGACACAGTTCTCTGCATGACCCTATCCAAGGCCTCTAAAGGACTGTAAACATCCTTTGGTTTTCAACAGTCTCATGGAACTCTGTTTTCTCACTAGATGGCAGTATTGGTCATTCATAAGATTTGAACATTGTGTATGTAGAAATAGGGCAAAAGACAATCATGCTCTGGTATAAGTGCTAGTGTCCCTCTAGGAATTTAAATGCTATGACTCAAGAATTTTTCATGCATGCTATTGCATTTGTTTTTAGGAGATTCAGCAAATTGGTATTCTAGTGAAGATGAAGACGGTGGTGGCAGCGTTACCTCAATCTTGAAAACTTTACGGCAGCAAAGCCAAGCCCAAGGGCCCACGAAACCTGAAGGTGCTCCCAGTGACCCCAGACTGCAGAAGGCTCCGCCTGCTCCTGTGCCCAGCAGACCAGCTGATCCCAGGCTGGCCCGTGACCCTCGTTTATCACGTAACGCAGACGCTTCCCAGGTATCAGAGACTAATCTCTCCTCTCCTCCGTCCTCCTCCACTCCCACAGACCCACGACTCGCACGTCAGGCTGTTACATCCAAACCTGAACCCCCACTGGTGTATAAACCACCACCCCTCACTTCTGCTGCTACTGAGGAAGAAGAGGGCGAGAGAATGCTGAGAGATAAGCCTGTCCCTATACCATTGGATCCTTTGATGGGCATGGCTTTGCGTGACCCTCGTTCACAGCTCCAGCAGTTCAGCCATATCAAGAAAGATCTGGTGTTGAACAAGCCTTCTTTTGCTAAGACTGTGCTTTGGAGTCCTGAAGACCTAATTCCCATCCCCACCCCCAAGCAGGACTTTCTCCCACTGCCCCCAGGTATTCCTCCTGTTGCAACTATAGATCCGCGGCTATCCCGTGCCCAGCAGCAGCTCCATACAGCTATATCAACGCCTATGCCTGCCTCTGCGCCCCCCACCGAACCACCAAGCCAATCCTCCTCCTCCCTACCAGACTTTGAGTTACTTTCTCGTATACTTAAGACTGTTAATGCTTCTTCATCCAGTCCTTCACAAACCTCTTCATCCGGAGTTCCTCCTGCACCCGTCCCAGCTGAAAAGCCAATCGACCCACGCATGGCCCGCAAGGTCACAGACCCTCGGCTTCAACTGCAGAAATCCGCTCTCAAGCAGCCCACGGAACCTACATCCTCACAAACTTCTGCATCTTCTGGACCGCCTGCTGCAGGCTCGCCCACGCACACTATTGCACCCTATGACCCACGTCTCTTCTCAGCGGGGGGAGCAGGGCGAGGGGGTACAGGAGGTGCTGCAGGGTCTGGCAGCAATGTACTCAGTAGCATCAGTCTGTATGACCCACGCACACAGAGTTCAGACAAACCGGAGAATTCAGAGGTCACCACCGTGACAACGGAGACAAAAACCAGTGACAGCGTGGCTTCCACGGCAAAGTCAAAGTCCAAAGAGCCACTGTTTGTCCGAAAATCAGCCCTGGACCAGCCCGAATCAGAGAAAAGCAGTGGCGAGCAAACCACTGACCGTTACAACAGCTACAACCGTCCTCGGCCCAAGCCTTCACCCTCACCCAATGCAGGATGTGTTGGAGGAGCTACTGCAACTGGAGGTCCTTCTCAAAATCCTCAGGGCACTGCCGGAGCTACAGAACCACCAGCAGGAGTCCACAACCTTCCTGTCTCCACTCTTTTCAGCATGGTGAAGCAAGCTAGCAAGCCCAGTGGCACAGGTAGCCCATTTGGTGGCAACAGCCCAGCACAGCCAGACACTGCTGAACAGGACAACGCCTCCTTAAAGGACGTTTTCAAAGGCTTCGACCCTACTGCCTCACCATTCTGTCAGTGAACTTGAACCTGCAGCTCTGATGCTACGCCAGCATAGGGCACATTAACACCACGTCTCAGTATTCAAAGGAATTTATATGGGCTGGGGATATGGTTGGGAGGGAATACATCATGGACATATTGTGAGGGAGGATTAAAAAATAGTCTATATAAATATGTCTATTTTAAAACCAAATTGAATAAATATTTAAAACACATTCATTTTAAAACCTTCTCAGAGTGTAAGAATAAATTTGGGTTTTTGAAGAGACATTTTCTTTAGCTAGTACTCTGTGCTATGTTTTAGCTGAAGGATGACCCGTACACCCATACGCTATTGTAAACTGCCTGTCCCTTCTACCAGCCCCTCCTGTTCATCAGTGTAGATTTCTGGATCTTACCTTTGAATACAAGATGTGATTCATCAGTAGATCAAGCACTATAAAATATCCCCTCTGCTGCAAGACCAATGTGCGTGAGTGCGCTGCCACACCCATGCTTTAATAGCAGCCAGTCACCTGTAGGGTTAAAATACTTTTAAAACTCTTTTAGCTCTCTCCTTGTCTGCACTCAGTCAAATTTATGGTTTTGTTTTGCTTTTTCATTTTTGCTTTCTCATTTTTGTTTATGGGCACGTTCCTTCTGTTTGGGACTATGAACCTCTCTTTCTGAGTAACAGAGCTGTATACTGAAACCGACATCTGTTAATAGTGTTTGTGAAATCGTTTTAATTTATTTTTTTATACTTATGAGAAATCTGTTTGTTTTTCATGTGGCAGTAGAATATAATCATTATATATGCACTGCATACAGTACATTTATATACATATATATATATATATATATATATATATATATATATATATATATATATTTTCCCACCTGTATTGTAAATGGACTTGTGATGTGCAACAGTTAACGGGCACAAACAATTAAGTAATGCTTTTGTCCGTCTGCAAAAGGAACTCTGTTCTTTCCAACTTACCCTGAAACACGATTTTTTCATAAGGACTGCTAAAAGAATCAACCTTTCTGTGTTTTGTTTGGGTTTGCCCTTGCAAAGGACTTTGTATATTGATAAATGTCCATATTTGAAAACAGGTAACATTTTGTAATCATTCAGTGTAGGTAAGGTTGTGAAATATTTAATAAAGGAAATACAAGATTCAACATGATGAAGGCTCAGGAGCTGAATAAATGTGTTTATACCACAGCACTCTTGAATTCTCAAATCTGATTGGTCAGAAGGTGTTGATTAATTTTCCTTAAGAGCACGACTCAGACTTTTTCTGCAGACACTTTACATAATCTTATACTTATACTAAAAGTAGTGTTATTTCCCAAAGACAAAAGGTTTTAGCCACTGGAAAAATCTTAAGACGGATGACTTTGTGCTCTCTGGTTGTGTTTTTGTGTTATTAACTTAGAGACTAAGAGTCTGGTAAGAGAATGAACGCGTCAAGCTGCTATAATGTAAGTGATGACAGAAGCTACCATGTCCGAGACAATTCACAACTTTAAACGTAACTATAAAAGTTTAAAAAGTATGACATCCTGTTCATTAATAAATTAAAAAGTGTAATTTTGCAAATTGCTGTGGTATAAGAGAAATAAAAGACTTCAGTATATGCGGTTATAAAATGATCACCTTTGGTGTTGTGACGTGCCACCCCATTGTTGATTAATTTCCTGTCATGGCGTTCCATGTAATTTTTTTATGCCTTCCTTAGTGCAAGAACAATTGAGTAATTATGTTCCACGGCTATCATTCAGAAGAAAGTTTTCTCTTCTATTTCTCTCTGACGGATATGAGTCACTTCCCCTATTTCTGGTTTTGTACACTTCCACTAAAATCACTGAAAACTCATCTCATTTACAAAAACTCAGCCTTTATAATAAATTAATCATCTAAGGAGTTCCCCAACAAATCACACCGACACATTTCCCATAATTATAGTGAAACTAACGAAAGGAATATTTCCTTGCTTTATTTTATATTTGGCCTTTTCTAAACAAACTCATTTATTCAAAACATTTCTCCACCCATACCAGATTTTGACGTGGGAGCAATAAATCACAGCAGGAGGAATGTGCTTCAAATTTAATAGCAGCTAAATTTAGTTAGTTGTCCTATAAGTTTGTTTAAGGACTACTTTCATATTTTAGTGAAATATTTTCATATTTCATATCCTCTTTTTTTAAACTTCAGCCATGTAGCTGCTCAACATGCAAATCAGTGTCTCAGTATCACTGAGCAGGACCTTCACAAGCCTTTGGTGTTTATTTTGATCCTGTAATCCTCTTAAAGTGAATTTAAATGGAGGGAAGGCTTGAGTAAATATAGCTTTCTTTATCTTCTTATAGTTGAAATGGGCCATTCAGTAGTGTGAATTGCACAAGTAGTGCACAAAAGCCTAACTACAATCTGTGAACTGTAGTAAGTGATGTGTGTGCTGTCTGAATCTAATGAGAAAGAGTTAAATGGTTTCTCATTGTTGTGTTTAATAGAAAATACGTTACCCCAGAATAGAAATAAAACATGGAGCAAAACTGTTGCCATGTTTTTGAAAGGCTTTTAAAGATCAGCTTGTTTAGACACACTGCATGCTCATATTGAAGGAGGAGACACGACGAAGGCGCGTGTGACCTCACAAAATCCAAATATTTACAACGTGTACGCAGTATGAACTCATGTACATATGGTCTTCATCAGCTGCAGCGTGGATTAGAAAGAAGGACCTGTGTGATTTTCACAAGAGGCAAACACAGCTGACTTTATTTTCAGCAATACTCTGAGACTGTTCTTGCAGTTTTACAAAACTATGCTTATCATATAGATATATATAGGGCTGATTTTGGGACTCTGTCCATACCAGGTATCAGAATTTTCAAGGATGCATCTCCCTCCTACTTTAATCCAACGCTATGTGCGCTCGCAAAGTTGACCCTTGTGTCCTGCCAAAAGTCGTTAACGGTACTGTCTGCAATTCCCATGCTATCTTGACTCCAACCCTTCCTCAGAACTCCCCATCCCATTTCCTGAGGAATTCTCTTTGAGGAATTCCACCCCATGCACATATTCGTCTATCTGGGATGACTCCGTTCTGCAGCAGGCAGTGAAACAGACTCTGTGTCTGTCCAGGAGACTAAAAAACAAAACTGTGGCTTCTTTCAGTGGGGAAAAAAAAAATCAGGCTTTCCTTTCCACTCACAAGTTGTTCTTTTTCCTTTGTGGATACAAACTGATGTGAAAGAAAGAAAAAAAAACAGAAAAAGTGTTCAAAATAGCTGTTATGTAATGTAATGTTAAGGTTGTGGGTGAGTAAAATGTGTGCTGTGCAAAAAACAAAAATACTTTAAAGTTAGATTTTTCGGTTTTCAGTATCGCTTGCTGTCTCTGCTCCTTTTTTGTCTTTTTAAATGGATTTGTGTGCAATCCTCACTCATCTGGGAGTTATCTGTGCTAAATGGGCTGTGCACTTTGTTTGCTTCTTTGTCCAATGAGCTGTGGCTTTTCTCAGGTCCTCTTTCATTATGTCACAGCTGTGATACTTGACCCACACTTTAACACCAAGTTCCTTTCTATCCAATATTACACAGAGTCGTTGTCCATTGAGGAACTGTACTTAGAATATAATATTAATACTCCATCATCATGTAGCTCTATTTTTGTGTATGTTTTGTATTGTACCCATATCCGGTGTGTAGAGGGCGAGTGCACGCAGGGCACTAAGAGGAAATGTGCAGGATGGCCTAGTAAAAAAAAAAAAAAAAAAAAAAAGGGCCAAAGTCCCCGAAATACACTGTTTTTGAAACAGCAGGCTATTTAGGGATTAAGAGTGTGTGCGTCAAGAGCTGACCTTTGTCCAACATAAAGCCATCACATTTAACATTACACCCCAGCACTTCCGAATTCTCACTGAAATCTGACGGACCAAAAGATTTTGATTCATTTTCTCCAACAGCGTCACTGACAGTAAGGCAAATTGCAGGTATATATTCAACCTGGTATATTATTATTTCTATAGTAACAACTTACACAGGGACTTGTATATTGGATGGGCCACAAAATAAATGGGTAAAAATTGTCAAAATTTTCTGTAAGAACACTTTTTGTGGCGGCACGGTGGTGCGGTAGTTAGCACTGTCGCCTCACAGCAAGAAGATCCTGGGTTCGAACCCAGGGTGCCTTTCTGTGAGGAGTTTGCATGTTCTCCCCGTGCATGCGTGGGTTTCCTCCCACAGTCCAAAGACATGCAGATTAGGTAAACTTAGGTGTGAATGCGAGCGTATGTGGTTTGTCTGTGTTTGCCCTGTGGTGGGAATGCTGAAGATGCTGGGATTGGCACCATCTTCTCCGCGACCCAGATGGATAAAGCGGTATAGAGGGTGGGTGGATGGAGGGACTTTCTGGGGTTTTTTAGCCATTTTTGGAAGTAGTCTCCAGCATCACGGCTTTGTAAAACTAAATCTTCCAGCATAAGAAGCCTTTATATCGGCCTTTGAGGACTTTGCATGTTCTGATTTCTCAGTAACTTGACAAATTCCTAATTTTTTTGGCTTATTAACAGTTTTCCCAAATGAAATCTCCTCACCAAATTCATTGTCTGCCACTTACAAATCTTACTCAAGCCACATCATTTCTTCTCCTCTCCTACTGGGTACTTTTTTGGCTTGTTAACTTCAAGAGAAGGGAAAAAGAGACTGGTGATGGAACTACTGTTTATAGCTTTTATATTGTAAACAATAGCAAGAGCAAACGTGTTCCATGGACATCCCACAACAGTAAATGTAGCTAAATGGTGGGTTGTTCATTAATAAATAAAAAAGTAATTGTTGGTAATTTGCATATAAGAGGATTGCAGTACTTCAGGATGTGATGTTATTGTGAAATAATTCACTTTGGTGTGATAATAGTAACACATTACACCACTACACTGCTGATTATTTTCCTATAACAACATGCCCTGTTGTGGTTTATTCCTTATTCACCCTTTCTTTGCTCAGTCCTTATATTCTGATTTAGATTAGTTTTCAAGATAAATCTGACTGTTATGGTTTAAAAAAGCATACAAACCCCCACTACAATGAATTAATTATTAAATCCCCCTCACAAAAAAATACTCTCTTAAAGCACGGTCATTTAAGTGGAGGATGCGTTTCAGTAGAGTCACAGCAGCATGGGAACACAGTGAGGGTAAATAGTGAGACCCAAGAAAGTGGATTTACAGCTTTTATTTTCCACATCTGGTCAGTGTGTCATCCTCCCAGCATGATGCATGTGGGGAGCTCTGCACAAACAGAACCCCAGGCTTAATGCAAACCACACGGTCGCATCACTCGAATTCCTGTGATTCCTCCTGGTGAGGTCACTCTCATTGTGCACAGTCAGTTGTCATGTATAGTTTCTGCAATTGTGTATTCTGTGATCAGTGCACATTCACACAGGCAAATCTACAATGATCTTGTTGATGGTTTTACAGCATGATGAAATTGGGGTGTTGGCTAAGCAGTGAATGAGGGTCTGTACAATGCACTGGCTCATTGCGTCATTGCGGGACCCACGCTAAAGTCTTCACTCTAAACTCTGACCTAGACATTCTCTCCATGCAGGAAGTGGACAACCTCAGTATGGTTTACTCATTTTTCTGGATTTAAATACTGTTTTACACTGGGGCATTGTTGTTCTGTTGCATATGAATTTATACAGGAATTTCTTTTTACATTTAAATTGCCTTTTCCAAGATGCTTACATAATAGCATTATAGTAAGCTATAAATCTGTTTTTGACATTTATAGGCTACACCCTGAATGAAAATGAATTCAAATGTTGTACCCAGGTCGCATATCTTAACTCCAGAGAAATAAGGTGGAGACTTGCAGTACTGCAGACTGTTGGGTAATCTGTCTCTGAATCACTAACAGAATAATGACCACCAGCATAAGTCTGATTGATTTTCCCTTTTGTGGTGTCATGATCTGTTTTTAGTGCTTTTTTGGTGGAACCTAAATGAACAACATTTTAACTCTAACTAGAAACAAAGAGATGGTGTTTGGTCATTACAGCAGATGTTATTTCAGTGCTTTTAACTGTACGTATATATTTGAATACATTCAAGCTTAATTTGCTCCTTTACTGTACTGTAGTACAACTTTATAAGTATAACAAACAATTTATAAAGTATAATTGCACCTTGATTTATAAGGCTGTATTCAGCAAAGTATGGATTTTTCTTTTCTTTTTTTAAGTTGACCTCTGACTGTAACTAGAAACATGCAACTTGGGCCACTTTTGTAAGACCCAAACTAAATTTAAATCCCATTTAATTTTGTTCAAATTATTTTAGGCCTTAATTAACATTTTTCTTAAACTGATGTTGTCTGAGAAAGTGGATCAGTCCTCTAGTTCTTTTTGTGAATACAAATCATTTAAGCACTATTAAAGAATGCATAAATACTTTGA
>JAQQZR010000003.1:17219403-17231020 GCA_030068235.1 Notoglanidium macrostoma | reverse complement strand
CTCTCTCTCTCTCTCTCTCTCTCTCTCTCTCTCTCTCTCTCTCTCTCTCTCTCTCTCTCTCTCTCTCTCTCAGTTTTAAGCTTTTCCTCAGTTTAAGTTACATCACAGTTAAGAGGTTTACATCGTGCTTAGGACAGGAGCGCACACTACTACTTGGTCTACCTACCCAAAAGGCAAGTACCATTATATATTATCTAAACTTAATGTTGATCTTTATTATGGCAACCTCTGTCTAATGCAGAAAGACAAAAATAAGAGCCATGGTTTTTAATTACTGTAAGTCTTAGAGTAGCAGAGCTATTCATAAAGTAGACTATAAGTTATATTAACAGTGCTGGTGACATTTGTTATGTAACAATATTAGAAGCATTTTGTAATTATGTTTAATAATAGGGCGGTCTGGTACCTTAAACTCCTTTCTATTTTCAAATTGTAAATAATGTACAATTGTATTACAGTTAAGTTGTTATTGCTTGTTAAGTTGTTATTGCTTAACCTATTATTTAACCTACTATTTAACTTATTACTTATTATTTAGGAAACATTTTTGTTTAGGGGAAAGATGAACAGCAGATTGTGTATATTGAGAAAGATATCCAACCCTAACCCCAGATGTGCTTTTGCATTACAGTGAATACAACCTATGCTGCATTTTAAAATACATCACAACTTTATTTTAAAAACCATTCGCATACAAACATTGCATACGTCTTTGACTTATGGTTCACACTCACAAGTTGGATATATCTTTATGGTTGGATTAATCCAGGCACAGGATATGGGATAACGGGGCTGGATGTGGATTTGTAGGGCTAAACAATGGCACCATGTGGTTAAATCTGGAAATCCGGGAATTGGATCATGTCAAATAGTATGAACTGAACACATAAGGGAGGTGTGTTGGTGTTACAGAGAACAATTCACCCAAGAGTTAAATGTTACAGTTTACTTGAATAAAAATTACATTTAATTTCTTTCCTTTTCTGATCCATTCCAACATAACACAGCCTATGTAGTCCTGATTTATTTTTCCGAAGTTTAAATGAAATGTCTGGTCTACATTGTTGTTGTTGTTTTTTTTATGTCTTCCCATACTTTTTATATATAAAGCCCTTGCCTTGGATATTTTTGCAGTGTGGCGTCGGACGTGAGTAAACCACACTAAGAGACTGTAAACACTCAGATGGAGAAAACATATGGTCTGCAGAGAGAAACAAGAAGATAAAAAAGGAACCATGGTTTTGAACAGTTTAGCACATGTTATGCCAGAGATAATAGAATTATAAGAAAATATTTGAGTTTACAAGCTTTGGGGTGCGTCTGGCCTTTTTGGTGACCACAAATTTGCCTCCTTTTTTTTGCTTCAGCAAACTGCTTTTCCTGAGCCAAATGAAGTGCTGGTTAAAAACAGTGCAGCAGCAATTTGTCAGTCTGGTTATTATGGACTTCTACTTCATATACTTCAGTCAGCTATTCTCTGAGGACTGTTTTGTGCTTGTACTCAAAATATAACCATGCGTAGACTAGAATCAACTTCATTACAGTAGGAGCAGTACTGCAAGCTAATCTAATAAGCCAAAATGAAGTAAGCTGTCAGTGCTTTGATGGATTTCGCAGGTTTAGTGGAGTTAAAAATATAAGTGATAATGGACAGAGGCCGGTAGCATTCACATCATGCAGAAAACAAGTGTATCTCTTCTGTGAAGCAGTCTTGCCTATACCTAATGTTACAACAAGAAGAACTTTCACAATATGGCCTTTGATAACAGGGCATGTAAATATTGATTATAAAATAATTTAAGGTGATTTTTGAAGTTCTGCTTTAGCAAATTACAGAGTTTAAAGGTTCAAAGTCTTCCTACACCTATGTACATATTATTTCAAAGATACATTAAACAGGTATTTGCAAGTTTCTTCATTTTTGGATTATTTAAAAAAAAAACATTTGTGCCACAGCTGTTTAGCTCTACCAACTCTCCCTAAAATTCTCCTAGCAGGCTGTAATGAGCACTGAAATTTACAAACTGCTCCTTTAACTCTTTTTGGTGGTGAATCTGTGCTGTTCTTTCTGTATTTCCTCAGATTTCCAGAGGTGCTGAAGAGTTCCTGAACTCCAGTGATCTTGAGACACAGACAACCAGGAGATTGAGCTTGTAGGAAACATCCAGAAGTGCAAAACAAGAACAAGACCTGGAAATTTCTGTTTGTTATGCTTTGCTCTAAACTAATGGTCAGTGAGCTCTAGATCCTGTGACGGTACGGATATTTAACCAAAAGTGTGTTCCATCTCTTGGTTTGGTGAAGGTGAGCCAATTATGAATTAACATGCTAAAACCAGGGGCAAACTTTTCCTAGCTCCAGCTACATCCTATAACAGCAACTGGAATTCTGGGAAACAGAATGCCAGCCAAGACACCTATGTATTTAAAGACACCCACACCAAAGCATGGCAAAAAGCTAAAACTGAGGGATATTCTCTCAAGTGATATGATCAGCCCTCCTCTAGGGGACTTGCGCCACAGCGCCCATGTTGGACAAGAGGGGGAGAGTGACATGTTTGGAGATCTTGGCTTCTTACAAGGCAAACTGGACATGTTACCTCCCTTAACACACCCATCACACCCCTCTTCAAACACCGTGAACAGGCATGTTGATGACATGTTTGAGGTTAAAGGCCTGCAGCACAGGTATGACCCCCATCATAACTCAAATCACAGCTCCATTCTTAAAAGCACTGTCTCAATGCCTGCCTTCATTGCCCCTGAGCAGCCACCTCCTAAACCTCCTCGTTTACACTTAGAGGCAAGCTCCAAGCAGCAAAAGAACCACCACAATCAGCAACAACACTCTATGTCTGTGTGTGCAGAAAGGGTTGGACACTACAGGGACCCCTTCCATGACTTCACCCTATCTGAATCCATACCCATCTTGAGACACCTTGTGCCCTCTGCTGGTTCTTCCTCCGAAGCCTCCTCAGATGACTCTATGTCTGAGGGCTGTGTTCCACTGGACCCAAGGCGAGGCCTGAGCCTGGACTCTGATGCTGGCCTGAGCAACGAGGACCTGCGAAGTGAACACAGTGAGTCTCCTGCATTCTCTCCCACCATGTCACGCTCAGAGTCTCTCGCTGGCCTTGACCTGGATCTGGGCCCATCCATTCTGGAGGACGTCCTCAGGATAATGGACCGTTATAAGAGTGTGAAAGACAGGTGTGAGCTATGAGCTGGCAAAGAGTCTTTAAACATTGTAACATGCATGTCCTTGCTTGGCCTTGTACATCCCATGCTCATGGGAGTGTTAACACCTGCTGGACACAGGAGTGACAAGATTGTGACAGAATGGCTACAAACTGATAACTGCATCTCTTACTGAGTAAATGTCTGTCTGAAATGGAGATGCAGAATGGAAAACTGGTTTTATATTTTTGTTTTTCTATTGTACATTTACATTGTTACATTGAAAATCTACTCAATGTAAATGGACTGTGATTTTTTTTTTTGCTGCCTTATATTGTAATTTGAAAATACTTAAACGTGGAACAAATCAAGTGCAAAATTCAAGGCTGGTTGCATTTGCATTTGGTGAAATTCTGACTTGTTTGTTACTGTTAAGCAATATCTGTGATTGAAACCAGTTTAACCTGAGGTCCATATTTGAAGGTTTCCATTTTTTCTTCTCTGGGTATTCTGTCACAAACACAGTTCATTATTGATATATATCATAACATGAGACATGGGTTTAACACTGCCATGTAAATAAAATATTATTGAAACCAATTCAAGTTTTTTTTGTCATCCCATTGATATGACTGTATATAGTGGAACAAAAGGATATTAGGTTCATTTATTATATAAACAAATTGTAAAAATCCTGCCTGTGTAATATTGTGCAAAACCAGTTCAGTACAAATGCAACATAAGCCAAGTGAAGTGCAACTACAAAATACACACTAACTACACATGTGTTATGTGGTGGATTGTACAGGGTTGTAATTCTGTGCTAGCTGAGCACTTGTCAAATGTATGAAGTCATAAATAGCAGCAAATGAATGTCCAAATGATATTGATATTAATAAATATTTTATGGACTTGTACTTCCTTCTTTCTGGTAGGCTATTACTGGATGCTGTGTAACCCCTTCTGTGCACTGACCCTTTCTGTGAACTTCCTCCCAGGCTGGAACATGAAAGGAAAAAAAAAAAAAAAAGGGAATGTCTTAATCTTCATTAAAAATCTAAGAAAAAAAAAATCCAGTGGCTCTTAAACCATTTTTTTTTTTTTTCGAACGACTCGACTCTTTGAGCCGGCTCTTTAATGTGTAGGCTGGGAGTCGACTCACATTTTTGAAGAGTCTTTTTTGTAAAAAACAAACAAACACACAAACAAAAAAACAAACAAACAAATTAACAACCAAAAAAAAAAAAAAACCCCCCAGCGCTATTAATTTCACACAGGGTAATAACAAAAATCTAGTGAATCTTATTAACATCTGAGTTGTCTGGACCAGCATGAGCACGTTTGACTCATCTATGTGTGATTCTGTCAGCATTATGAGTACTATAGAGTAGTAAAAAGGAGAGGTTGACAGTTATTAGAATATATAAAAAGATCAAATAAAATTCTAAAATTCTATTCATACATTTTATACATTTAAACAGGTTTACAACAAATGCAGTGCAAAATATAATGCACTGAATATATACTGTAAAAAATTACATAATGCAACTCACTGAACAATTTAAGCAATAGATAAGACCAACGACTTTGGATGGTTTGACGAAAACAACAACAACAACAACAACAACAACAACAACATACAGTGAGTCGCTTGGGAGTCGAATGAGACGATTGATTTGATTCACTGAATAGAGCCGTAATTCCCATCATTGTCAGTTTTTCGGTCTTACATATTTATTTATATTTGAACTCATGTGGCGATATCAATTATTATGATATCAAATGCTATCCTCATAACTGTTATCGATAATTAATTATCTACTTACTGCTTAAGCCTGATTTACTTTTAGAAAGTTTTGCATGTGGTAAGCTAAAGGTCAGTCATTTAAAAACAAGGTAACTTAAATCTAACTGCAATTTTAATTCAAATCAGGAGTGTTTATATAACACAATGTTTTAACTCCTCCAACAAAAAATAATAAGAAACAAAAATAATGAAAACGAAATAACATTTCTAGCCACATGGCCCCAATAAATAAATATAATTGTTTTTGCATAAATATAAACTGATATAATGAGTGATATAAACTGGTCCCTGAAAGCTAAACGGTTTAATAACGTCTAGAGTAAAAACAAGACACTAAAACACATTACGGACAGAACTGATTAGAGAACTGATAAGATTTCAACTTTGATTGGTTTGGTCTGGATTGCTGTGTTTGTGGGTTGTACTTTGACGCGATCCAATCAGATGAAGCGTTTACAATAGATCAGCCAATCACAATCACGGAAGAAGATGACGCTTTTAGGAAGCGACACCGTGCGGCTTGAACAACAGAGTGAAGATTGTACGGAAATGTGCGGATTTTTTGTCCGGGTTGTTTATTCAGATGTGATGTATACAGAAACTAGTAACTTTATGTAATTTTGACATCGTATCTGCGGTCAAGTTGCAGCAGACACATTAAAGGAGGTGAAACAGTCCTACAACAGTCTTGCCTACAACAAACATGAAGTGAGTAACGCTGACTTCTGGCAATTACTACAATACTTCACCAGGGCTTGTTATCTAATTGCCTTGCAAAGCATAACTATAATCCTCTTTAATTTTTTAAATCCTAAATGTTAATTTTCCCTGCAGGTTGAACATTGAAGGGCTGTTAGTTTATTTCCCATATGACTACATCTACCCAGAACAATACTCTTACATGCTGGAGCTCAAGAGGACACTGGATGCCAAGGTATGTGAAATGCATGTCATTCATTCTCTACTAATTTACAGAACACCTCTTTTACCTGCTGTCTTGTCTCACCTCAGGGTCATGGTGTTCTGGAGATGCCCTCAGGGACTGGAAAAACTATTTCGCTTCTGTCTCTGATTGTCGCTTATCAGAGGGTGAGGACCTGTTGGATCTGTGATATTTATTTAAAAGCATGTTGTTGTTTTTGTTTTTTTTTGTCTTTAGCTAGGAACTAACCTATAAAGTGTTTGTGATTGCCTGCAGGCCTACCCTCTCGAGGTGACCAAGTTGATTTACTGCTCTCGAACTGTACCTGAGATAGAGAAGGTAAGTAACAACTCAGTGTGCAGTGCATTCACTGTTCTTGCAGTCTGAAGTTTTAAGAATGCTCATCTTCTGTATTTTAGGTAGTAGAGGAGCTGAGAAAACTAATGAACTACTACGCAAACGAAGCAGGGGGGGGAAATCACTTTCTTGCTATAGCACTTTCTTCAAGAAAGAATCTATGCATTCATCCTGAAGTAGGTGTCTCATTGCTGTCAGTTTAAAAAGGCTCATTACATCTGCACACTTATGCAGGGAGAGAATGGTCCTTGTCTTTAGAGGCAGTTCAGTTAATACTGATGTTCTGTGGTCTGAAACTGAGGCTGTGTACAAGAGACTGATCCTGAATGTTTACAGGTGAGCTCTTTGCGCTTTGGAAAAGAGGTGGATGGAAAATGTCACAGTCTGACAGCATCATATATTCGTGCACAACGTCACAGTAACCCCAGCCAGCCTGCCTGCCGCTTCTATGAGGTAAAGAGTTAGCATTAATGGTGATATGAAAATACATGTTGGTTGAAGTCAAGTCTCCTAAGGTTTTGAAATCATTACAATGCACAATATGAGTGTAAAGTGAATTTTTTTAAATCACTGTGCAAGTGTATTGTTTATTCACTAAAATACATGTTCTTTTTTTTTCTCTTTTTGTTTCTGCAAATGCAGGAGTTTGATGCAGTGGGCAGGCAGGTGCCCATTCCTTCTGGCATTTACAACCTCGATGACCTTAAAGATTTTGGAAGGAGGAAAGGCTGGTGCCCGTACTATATAGCACGCTACTCCGTATGTATCATGATGGCTAGATGTGTATTTATTTTAAAAAAGTACAATTTGGGTACAGATACCAACTTGAAAAAACTTGTCATGAATTGACATTCAGTACATTGCGTTTAAAACAAACACATAGTGGGTTACTTTGTATACAGTCCCCTCTGAAAGTATTGGAACAGCATGGCCGATTCTTTTGTTTGTGCTCTACACAGAGAAAAAAAAAAAATTTAACACGAGATGATGGATCAGAATTTCCTGTATATACATTTAAATCCAATGGCATCCAATTTTAGGTGAGGAAAAGTATAAAACAGATCAATTAGTCAATTAAGTTGAAGAAAATAACACCTAATATTTGGGTGCATATCCCTTGCTTTGCAATTACTGCATCCAATCAGTGACCCACTGACATCACCACACTGTAGCATTTTCCTTTGTGATGCTTTTCCAGGCTTGCACTGCAGCTTCTTTCAGTTGTTTGTTTTTCTCTTTTCATTCTCCTTTTCAGGCGGTGAAATGCATGCTCAATTGCCTTAAGGTCTGGTTATTGACATGACCAGTCCAAAACCTTCCAGTTTGTTTTAGGTCATTGTCATGCTGCATGATGGAGTTCCTCCCAGATAGATGGAATGCATTTCTCTGTAAATTGGCAAACAGAACATTTCTGTAGATTTCTGAATTCCTAGTGTTGCGACCATCATGAGTTACATCATCAATAAAGATTAGTGAGCCTGTTCCAGATGCAGCCGTGCAAGCCTTGACATTACCTCCACCATAAATGACCGATGAGCTCGTACGTTCTGGATCATAAGCAGATCCTTCCTTTTTCCACACTTTGGCCTTCATCACTTTGGTAGAGGTTACTCTTGGTTGCAGAACTTTTGTGGCTCACCTGTGTATTTTTTTTTTTTTTTTTTGTGAATTCCAGTCTGGCCTTCTGAATCTTACTGCTAATGAGTGGTTGTATGGTCTCTATATTTCTGCTCTCAAAATCTTCTTCAAATACTGGCTGTGATACCTTTAGCCCTGCCCTCTGGAGGTTGTTGGTGACGTCACATACTATTGTTTTCAGATTTTTCTTCCCAGCTATCTGAAAGTTTGTCATCAACTGCCGCTGTTCTCCTTGACCGTTTGGTGTCTGGTTGTTGGTACACCAGTGATTTTCTTTCTTTTTAAGGTCATTCCAAATTGTTGTATTGACTATGCCTAATGCTCGTCCAACAGCTCTGAGAGATTTACCCTTTATGCTCAGCTTCAAAATGACTTGTGTTTCTGCTTTATACAGCTCTCTGGTCTTCTTATTGGTTTATCCTTTTTAACAACAAATGCAGTCTTCACATGCGAAACCCAAGAGTAGACTTTCAGAACTATTAATTGTTTAAACAATCAATCTAACAACAGGGCACAAATGGGCAACAAGAAACACCAATGTTCCAATAATTTTGATCACTTGAGGAATGTGTGTTTCAAACAAATAGTGCCCTGTTCTAAGTCATTTAATACATTTAGATGTAAATATCAGGAAGTGAAGGCTGAAATTCTGATCTGTTCTCCAATATTCACCTAAATGTCTTCAGTGTATAGCAAAAACTACAGAATTGACCTTGTCGTTCCAGTACTTTAAGAGGGGACTCTTATCTATTTTTGGATTTTATGTTGATTGTTACTATGATAAAAAGCTTACATGCATCACCTAAATAAAATGTTTTAGACATGTTAATTGGCCTGAAAAGTCAATGTGTGATCAATTGAATTATTTTTCATAATTAGGTGTCTAAGATGTTTAATGTATTGAATGCATTGACAATGTATGATTATTTTTTCTTTATCAGCTTCTTCATGCTAATATAGTGGTTTACAGTTACCATTACCTTCTGGACCCAAAAATCGCAGACCTGGTCTCAAAAGAGCTTGCAAAGAAATCTGTTGTTGTCTTCGATGAAGCTCACAACATTGGTTAGTCAATTCATGTTGCGTCAGGTCTTTTTATTGTCATTGATGTGTATAGCTTGTATATGTTGGAATGGAATGTTGTTTCGGGAACATAGTTTGACACATAATACAGTGGCACAGCAGACAAGATGACATAAAGCACAGATACATGACGGTGTTGGACAAGTGTAAACAAAACAATAAATACACAAGACCATGCATGTAAGTTAGACAGGACAGAACAGTGCCGAGTGGAATTACTACTACAGCGATTGACTAAAATATTGCCTGCTGTCACAGTCCCATATGAAGTTTTTTCACCATACCTGACCACTCTGAACAGTTTTGTGTAATGTCTGTCCTCCCAGACAACGTGTGCATCGACTCGATGAGCGTTAACATCACCAGGAGGACACTGGACCGCAGTCAGGCCAACATGGACACACTTCAGAATACCATCCAAAGGTGAAGAGAGTTCATTCAGCTAGTGGTGAAAAGCAAATCAGTATAAGAGTCAGTCATTTTATTTCAGAACTGTAAGCTACGTCTTGACATTTATGTGGTTGTAGGATATAGCACATTATTTGTGTAGTGTTCGGATTCTTTGTGCCATTCAGTGGTGTTTCTCTTGAAGGATAAAGGAAACTGATGCTGTTAAACTACAAGAGGAGTACAGGAGATTAGTGGAGGGACTAAAAGAAGCCAATGTTGCCAGAGAAACTGATATCTACTTGTCTAATCCAGTACTACCGGATGAAATACTGCAAGGTCAGTCTGTCTGTGTACAGAATGTAGTTATACCCAGCCTGCAGGCTGGGCCATATCTATATTTCTCAATTAGGCTTTATACATTATTATTTATTACACATTATTGTAAACACATCTATTCTCTAGTCTGATTATGGTCATGGGTAATTTCTTGATGAAAATTTGTATTACTTCATACCACAGCTTCTCTACTATAGTAGTCTATATGAACAAATAGTATGGGCTTCTCTTCACTAAGAACATGCATTTACTCATTCTCTCACCGCTTGTTTTCAGTCTCGGTCAGCTTCTTTTTGTAGGTCGCTACACTGGGTGATTCATTGTATTGGGTCAATCAATATATCAAACGCCAGTTGCATTTCTGAAGCGTTTTTATAGATGCGTCACACAAAGCAGATGCGCTACATTTCAGTCTTTGAGAGCTTTGTGAGACAAGCATAAAACATGGCTTTTCTGTTTTACACTCTCTAATAAAAATCCATAGGTATTGGATGTGTTTATATGATAAAGATTCCTGTGGATAATCAGATTAAGGATAAATGTGTTGTTGTTTTTTTTTTGTTTGTTTGTTCGTTTGTTTTTTCTCTGTTCAGTCAAGTGCAGCCATGCCTTCTTACTTTATAGTCGAATAAAGTGTAAAAAAAAAAAAAAAAAATTTTTTATTTCTGGGGGGGGAAATAAAAAATGTGCAGGTATCAGCATAGGGAAAACTAACTGTTTGAATTAGACACCGTAGCTGGAAAGACAGTTTAGCTGAAAAAAGTGAAATGAAAAATAGGCTGTTTTGTCACTGGAACACACGGGGAGGGGCGGGGCTAAATATTGTACTGCAGCCAGCCAGCAGGGGTGACAGAGCTGTGGTGGCCTCACTTTTTAGGGCTGATGTGTTGTCCATTTTTCACACAGTCGATGGTCAGGTCAGGTGTCCACAAACCTTTAGCCTTATGGTATATAAGAAGATACTATATAAATATAATATTTTCCCAATAAAGGAGCTTCCTTTATAAAGGATGTGAAGTGTAATGTAGTCCCATAAGAAAAGCCCTTTTTTGTGTCATGTTCTGTCACCTCAGAGGCTGTCCCAGGTAACATCCGCACAGCAGAGCACTTTATAGGCTTCATGAAGCGTTTCCTGGAGTACTTGAAGGCTCGGCTGCGTATCCATCACGTTGTGCAGGAGAGTGCTCCTCAGTTCCTTAAAGACATCTCTGAGAAGGTGTGCATTGACCGCAAGCCCCTCAGGTGAGGCATGTCTCTGTAATGTGTGTCCTGTCTGACAATCCTACAGTCTTGGTGAAAAATGGATTCACGTCCTTAAACTAGCATAACACTCAGTTTTAGGAAAATAATTATACTGAGACTATTTTATTGAACCTGTTCCATTAGTTGATGCATTGTGTTCATAGATTCTGTGCAGAGAGGCTTCGCTCATTACTGAGAACTTTGGAGATTGCAGATGTTGCTGACTTCTCTGCCATTACACTGATCTCCCACTTTGCTACTCTTGTTAGCACCTATAGCAAAGGTAAAAAAAATTTTTTAAAATCTAATCTGTATTCTGATTGCAGTACTAACATGACATATTCCCTAGCTGTCTTGAGTTAAAAAAAAAAAAAAATTTAATTCCTTTCTCAGGCTTCACAATTATCATTGAACCTTTCGAAGACAAAACACCCACGATCGCTAATCCCGTTCTGCACTTCAGGTGGGTTATGTTGACTCCACTGATGTGCTTCAGTGTGTTCCATATAAATGAATTAAATTTAAAACTTTTTTTTTTCAATTCTAGATGAATTAATTACTTTCTGGTTTTGTGGTAATTGATAACACCGCACAACAAAGTTTTTGCTTCTTGAACACTGTTGGGTGTTTCTTAGATTTTTGGGTGCTGATCACGAATATCACATC
>JAQQZR010000003.1:17172647-17215681 GCA_030068235.1 Notoglanidium macrostoma | reverse complement strand
CACATGCGCCGCGTGTCGCCGCTGTCCTGAAAGTGGCTGTGGATTCTCTGGCCGTGTGCGCGCTTTGCTGCTCTGATTTCCTGATGCTTTTGAAAAGAATGGTAGTTAATTATTTACATTGTATGTTTTACAGGAGGATCAGTTGGGCCTGTCTCTGCTGACCCTGGAACAGCTGCAGTCAGAGGAAATGCTGCAGAAGATCTCTCAGATTGCTCAGCAGGCCTAATGCTTGTCCTTGGGATGGAAAATCATGCTTAAACTTTGACTACTGTACATATTTTAAATGTTTTTCATCAAACAATGTCAGTAATAAATGCTGATTATTTCTACAAACCCACTGGCACAGTTGTTCCCTTTGTTACACTGAATAAGTGTACTTTATTGTATTACTTTCATTTTTTTTTTAGATTTTTGACTCGTCATTTGCTAGTGCTCACAAATTAGATAGTTATACCACATCTTCAAAACACTATTTGTACATGCAGTCATTTCATCCTCTTTCCATGGAAGAAAAAAAGGAAAGAATTAATGAACAGGTTCAGAATCCATATACGGTAAACAAACACTCATTGCTTTTTATCAGTCACATTTTATGATATCACGGCATTCAATCCATTTGATGGAAGTATTGTGAATGACAAGTTTTATTTTGTTCTAAAGCACTACCTTACTGTACAATACATTTAACCGTTCAAGTGAAAAAATGAATTCGATTACAGCACTAAAATGTAAAACTAATTTACAGTTTTGCACTACATTTAAAACAACAATAAAAAAAAAAAAAACCCACAACAGCAACTAGCTTTGAGTAATCTACCTTGCATTCTGGTTTTACACACCCACACTTTAAAGATATAAATATAGCAGACGCTACAGTAAATCACCAAACCCTATTAAAATCTGCATATGAAATAAACAAATGAAGTCTCTTATTTCAAAACACGATTAAATATAACTTTGAACATTGACTTTTAATTTTACTTTGGAATGCAAGCCATAAAATGTGCCACATAAATAGAAATAACTAATGCTTACCTGAAATAATCAAGTGAAATGGATATTTTAGATACAGCTGCAGGTAATAAGTTAATATGCTACAGTGCAATAGGCTTGCAGGGTCAGAAAGAAAGACTTGCCATTTGTCATGTACTTTGTTGTATACTCCATCTGCTTCCGTTTCAGTTCCAGTTTAGTGTGGTCCACAATCTTCATTTGAGATAAATACTTTGTTGTTTATAAACATAAAATTCATGCAGCCGTATGGAGACAGTAGCAGGACCTTGGATATTAAAGCTTAACCTTCTCCACTTAAAGAGCTCCGACGGGCTAAACTCTGAGTGCTGGAGCTGAGAGCACGACTGTCTGTCAGCCTGTTGAGATTCTGGAAGAAAAAATAGATAATTAAGAAAATGGATTGGATTACACGGAAATAAGATAAAGCTATATTCCACTAGAGAAAACAGCAAAAAAAATTTACTGGCATAATCTAACCTCTAACGAATAGAGTACAAAAAAAAATTGATGGTTTATACTTGCAAAATGTGGAAAACGTTGACGTGTATTGGTGAGTTCTTACCCTTACGGTGTCCTGACTCTCCCTTATTCCTACATTCAGCACATTGAGGGAATTTGCCCTTTTCATTCTGTTACAAAGAAATGATCCAAAATTGATCAGACATTGATTATCCACCCCAAGAGCCTGAGAATGACTTTTTACCAAACCTCTGAAAATTCACTCACTGAGCACGTTATAAGGAACACTATGTTAATAGTGGGTAGGTCCTCTTTTTGCTCTCAAATCAGCCTCAAATCTTCATGGCATGGATTTCACAAGAGGTTGGAAACATTCCTTTAAGATTCTGGTCCATGTTGACATGATTGCATCACACAATTCCACATGTGTGTCTCAGCAGAAATCATGATTCATCAGGCCACGCTATGTTTTTCCAGTCTTCACCTGTCCAATGTTGGTGAGCCTGTGCCCACTGTAGCCTCAGCGTTCTGCTCTTGGTTGACAGAAGTGGAACCCTGATGTGGTCTTCTGCTGTTGTAGCCCATCTACCTCAAGGTTCAACATTCCGAAATGCTTTTCTGCTCGTCATAGTTGCATAGAGTGATTGTCTAAGTTACTGTAGCCTTTCTGTTAGCTCAAATGAGTCTGGCCATGCTCTGCACTGACCTCCCTCATCAACAAGGCATTTCTGTTCACAGAACTGCTGCTCACTGGAGGTTTTTACTGTACTGCACCATTCCGAGTAAACTCTGTTGTGTGTGAAAATCCCAGGAGATCAGTAGAAATACTCAAACCAGCCAGTCTGGTACCAATAATCATCCCATATTTTCCCCCATTCTGACGGTTGATGTGGACATTAGCCAAAGTTGCTGGCCACTGCTGCCACATGACTGGCTCATGCTAATTGCAGGAATACAAATTTGCAAATTTCATTCAAATTGCATGAATGACTAGGTTCCTTATAAAGTGCTCAGTGAGTGTATTCAATATACATCATGCACCAATACAATCTGCACTCCCAAATCATATACAAATATACAATGTATATAAATATACAATGAATATACAAATACCCTGGATTGCGAGGTGCTGTTTCTTGTGTTCCAGCCCCTTTTAGCTTCTTAACCAGCTTTTCACTGCTCCGCCTCAAAGATTCCCGAAGCTTTGTAAAAGAACCACTGCGCTTCAAGCTTTCCTACATTCAGAAAGACATGTTATAAGGAATATGGGATGGAGAGGTCAAGGAGATAACAGAATACTGAGTATACCTGTCTAGAGCTTCCCTCTCTGGTGTGTACCCAAGCTGGTCGTCCATCTCCTGAATGTAAGAGAGAGAATACTTAAGAACAGCTAAATATGAGGTTATAAGCAAGAAGGCTTTTTCTATTACCCTCCAGCACAGAAATAAAACACTTACTATGAGGCTAAAGTATAAAATCTAAGATGCAATTCAATAGAATTTATGTATGTATTGGACACTGTTCTGATGTCAAAAGGTGATTAATTTTTTTAAATCAGCAAGGCTTGGACAAGCTACAAGGCAAATCACAGGTTTATATTAATGTACTCATTCAAATATGTTCTAGTATCTTGTTCTAATAGCTATAACAACAACTGATACAGGTATGAAACACTCCACTTATGCATATTTAAAAAAAAAAATGGGTGTAATTTTTGACATGGTTTACTCTTCTGTGAAGAGATGTATTATTTAGCATTTTTGGAAAGGGTCTCCAGTTTAGGACTTTATAACAGTCAGAGATAAAGCTGTTTTTGAGGCTTACTGATAGTTTCTAGGTGCTTATCATACGAAGGGGTCTTTGATACTTGTACACCTGCTTCAAGCTTAGTGTTCTCATCCTGTTCAGTTGCTCTTTGGTAGATATCTGCTGTGGCCTTCAGTTATGTTGATTTGCTAGGCAGAGCAGTTGGTTATCATGAGAAGGCTCAAATGCAATTACTAGAGCCTGGTAGAAACACTCTCCACGACTTGCCACTAGTCCCTGCACTAAAATGCTTGAAATCACCAGTTCAGAATGAGTAAGTATTAACTGGAGTTGTATGACAGATGAGAGATGGCTTTACCTTCCACTGATCCAAACTCTTTCTCATGAGCACGTGTTAGGATCTCTTTATACAGAGCTTCAGCCTGTCTGTACTTCCCCTGCTTCAGGTAGCATGATGCCTGTTAAAGAAATACATACATATTCTTTATATAGCCATTATATTAACTTCACCTCTAAGGCACCTCTCACTACAAGACTCTTAACCCTGAGGTATCACTAGTCCTTACCAGGTTATTTTTGGTTTTGGCCACGTTGGCATCATCTGGGCCAAGCCGATCCTGGTAAATTTGCAGGGCTCTCTCATAGTAGTCCTCCACCTCCTGGTACTTGCCCTGGTTTTGGCATAGCAGAGCCAGATTATTGAGCTGCTTCGCTACATCTGGGTGGTCTTTCCCCAGCACCTACAGAAACAGCAATATAATTTGAAGAAAGTCACAACACAAAGTCCTGAGATGCCTATTGGTAAAATTGGCACAGATGGCTTATTTGATAATAAAGTGAGGTGTAATTAGGAAAAGGAAAGCAGACTTTTTGCCTGCAGATACAGGGATATAGATGGATGGAGTGTCAGTATTCTTTAATGCTAAAGTGGCCGTCTTACATTCATCTCAAAAAGAAAATTGAATTTACTAAAAAAATGTTACTACTAAAATGGTGCATTGCTGCTTTATAATTGCAAGCATCTCCTGGGCAGTTAACATTTTAACCATCGATTTATACGGCTAATACACAATACATTCTTTGATTTTTTGGACATACAATATCAAAATCCATATTTATACCATGTTTATATATTTTCCTGTCATTTGGTTGGAAACACAACTGATTTAAAATTATTGGCTGTTAATAAACCAGCTTGAATCTCTTTACTGGTAAATATTTATTTAGACCTTATGTTTGCAAATTCTACATAATGCTAGACTTCTTTAAGAAACTTTTAACTAGAGGATGTTTTTCTTTCTCTGCTATTTTTGTATTCACACATGGAAAAAGGCAAAATAATACAGTGTCCTGTTTAGATGACCACTTACATATCACCTGTCAAAATCAGAGAACAGTAATCTAATAAACTAGAGAATAATCTTATTATTAGTCTGTGTGTACTGTGTACACATACCAATATAAGCATCTCAGTTTTAGCAGTTGAGTGTTAAAGGTCATGTGTAAAAACCCATCAGCAGATATGTAGCAGTCATGTGACTTGCCACTGTCCTAGTGCAGGAGATTTAACTATTGAGTTATGCCTTATTATATAAAGAACAGGACAGAATTGGACCATTTCAATGAGCAAAATCTACAAATATTTTTAGTGGTCTGAACACCAAAACAGTTTCTTTTGTGCTTTAACTACAAGTCCATACCTTTTCCCTGATCTTCAGTGCTCTCTTGCACAGAGGCTCTGCTTCTTTATACTTCCCTCTTTTACCATAGAGCACAGCCAAATTATTCAGAGTAGCTGCAACCTGTACATATATTAAACAAACACACTTAATAATGACAACCATTTGTCTAAAAACATTACATAATATAATTTAATAACAGTATAATAAAAGAAAAAAAAAAAAACAGGAACATACTGCTGGGTGGTCCATGCCAAGTGTCTCCTCACGTATTGTCAGTGCATCATTCAGCAGAGTGGCAGCTTCTTTATATTTGTTCTGGTCCCTGTACAGAGAATAAATAAACACAAACCCAATGCTAAATGGGCTGACAAGATGGGATAAGAATGAACAATAGATATTGAGGACACTCCAGCCTATCAATCACCTGTACACAAGAGCCAAGATGTTTAACATAGTGGCCACATCTGGATGGCTGTGTCCAGAGGTTTTCTCCAGGTCCTCCAGAGCCTGTTTGCAAAGAGGTACAGCTACCTCATAACGGCCCTGAGAGGCATACTGAATCACCAGGTTGTGTAGGGTTCTAAGTCTGGCAGGGATCTCATACCCTGCCTGCTGGGCTGCAGTTACAGCACTGCGGTGGTGCCGAGACACTGCAAACACAAAAGGATCAGTGGAACAGTGAACAGTTTCTTTAAAATTACCTATACAGCCATTAGCGGTGGTTAGCACTGTCGCCTCACAGCAAAAAAGTCCTGGGTTCGATCCCCGGGTTGCCCAGGGTGCCTTTCTGTGCGGAATTTGCACGTTCTCCCCGTGCATGCGTGAGTTTCCTCTGGGTGCTCCAGTTTCCTCCCACAGCCCAAAGACATGCAGATTAGGTAAACTGGCTACTCTAAATTGCCCATAGGTGTGAATGTGAACGTGTGTGGCTTTGTTTGTCTTTGTTGGCCCTGTGGTGGACTGGCGACCTGCCCAATGTGCACCCCGCCTCTCGCCCGAAGATGCTGGGATTGGCTCCAGTTTCCCCGCGACCCAGACGGATAAAGCGGTATAGATAATGGATGGATAGATGGACCGTGTAGGTCTCCTTGTGCCCCTAAAACAGCTCTAACCCGTTGAGGCATGAACTCCACAAAAGGTGAAGCTGTGCTGTGGTATCTGGCACCAAGATGGTGGCAGCAGAACCTTTAAGTCTGTATGTTGCGAGGTGGGGCCTCCATGGACCGGACATGTTTGTCCAGCACATCCGATCGGATTGAGATCTGGGAAATTTGGAGGCCAAGTCAACTCTTTGTCAAGTTCCAGAAACCATTCCTGAACAATATTTGCAATGTTGTAGGATGCAGTATCCTGCTAAAAGAGGGAATACTGTTGCCATGAAGGAGTGTTCTTGGTCTGCAATAATGTTTAGGTAGGTGGTATGTCTCAAAGTAACATCCACATGAATGCCAGGACTCAAGGTTTCCCAGCAGAACATTGCCCAGAGCATCACACTGCCTCCGCCAGCTTGTCTTCTTCCCATAGTGCATCCTGGTGCCATCTCTTCCACAGGTAAGTGATGCACTCACACCCAGCCATCCACATGATGTAAAAGAAAACGTGATTCATCAGACCAGGCCACCTTCTTTCATTACTCCATGGTCCAGTTCTGAGGCTCATGTGCCCATTGTAGGTGCTTTTGGAGGTTGAAAGGTGTCAGCATGGGCACATACACTACAATACAAAGCCACATACACAGCGAGCTGCAATCCAGCATGTTTCCTGACACCTTTCTAAAATAGCAAGCATTTTCAGCAATTTGTTCCACAGTAGCTCTTCTTTGGGATCGGACCAGACAGGCTAGCCTTCGCTTCCTAAGCACATCATTGAGCCTTGGGAACCAATGACCCTGTTGCTGGTTCACCGGTTGTCCTTTCTTGGACCACTTTTGGTAGGTACTAACCACTACATACCCGAAATACTCCAAAAGACCTGCTGTTTCGGAGATGCACTGACCCATAAGTCTAGCTATCACTATTTGGCCCTTGTTAAAGTCACTCAGATCCTTATGCTTGACACATTTTTTCTGCTTCCAACACATGATCTACAAGAACTGACAGTTCACTTGATGCCTAATGTAGCTCACCCCTTGTCAGTGCCAATGTATGAGATAATCAATGTTATTCACACTACCCATCAGTGGATTTAATTTTATGACTGATCGCGCTAAGTCTTTATTGCCATACTGTACATACTTCACTCTTTTCACAGATGGGTGACAAAGTAAAGAAAATAATGGTAAAATCATTATGCAGGCATGGTTTGCATCCACTTGTCCCCTTAGAAAGAAGGGTGACTGTAAATCAGTACAAGGTTCTTCTGGTTGTTGACCTTTACCCTATGATGAAAAATCTCTATTGTGATGGGAACTGAACACCTATGGGGAGTTTTGCACCAATAGCACTCTTCACCACAGTCATCAAAAACATTAATGGTGGTAATATCTTTGGGAAGAACTGCATCATCCATCCAGTACAGTTCCAGTTCCAACTTTAGCATCTATACCAAGACTCTGAAGACTGAAGACTGAAGCTGTCTTGGCAGCTCATGGTGGCCTTTAATTGGCCACACGTCTGTATATCGCACTGTATTACTCTGTGTTATGTTTAAAGCAAATTGGTTTCTGTACATTATATACTTCTCTCCATACTATTTCTAGTTACACTGTGATGTATTAACCTATAAAGAGTGTATTTTACGGTGCATGTACAATAGTCATATTTTATATTATTGTTGAGAAGTATGCTGCTGTGACACACACATCTCACTGTATTTGAATGCTCACCTATTCTATATGCTCATGACAAGAAACTTGAGGCAAACGTATTAACAGGCTCAAAGATCATCTTTAGCATAGTATGTGGAGAGATGAGGAATGCTTACTTTGCGTTTGCTCTTCTTCATCAGTGGGAAAGAGATCATCAAGAGACTCCTTAACTGAGGAACTGTCTTTATCCTCCTGTTGGACAAGTTCAATCACATGTTCTCAACCAAATCTACAGACCAACAAGGATGCAAACTTGATATACATTGTGTGTGTCTCATCCACCAAAATGGACATTTTACATTCTGCATATATGTATTAGAATGTTCAGTGAAAAGCATGCACATTAATATAGTTCTGTTTCAGCCCTCACCAGCGCCAGCTCGTCCTGGTCGTACTTGCGGATGCTGCTCATGAACTGCAGGTGTTTGTTCTGTTCCTCCAGTGTCACCACTTCCTGCTCACGCTCCTGCAGCTTCTGCTGAGCTCCAGCCAGCTCATCTCGCAGCCACTGATTCTCCTGGCACAGCCGCCTCACCTGAGCACGCAGTTTCTGCTTCTCTGCCTCCAGAGAACTCAGGTGCGCTGACAGAGACATCATCACCTGGGGTAATGAGTTAATGGAAATAAAATCACCCATAACATACTGTTAGTTACATTCAGACTTCCTTGCTTTTTCCATATCAAATAATAAGTATGATCCTCCATTTTTCAAAATTTGGGTTCTCAAACTTGTTAGCCAGCACCAGCAAATACGGATTCTTCTTATAACTTCCTTTCGTTGTCCTTCCAGATTCATGCTGCCACTTGTAAAAATGCAAAATGTGAAAAGTTGGTATGTTCAGTGCTACTGCAGCAGTGCAGCTGCTTGATGGCTCTGTAGAGGTGGACCTGCACCATATGTACATATAAAGGGCTCATTCTAAGCTTATGAAAACATAATGATTCGTAGTTACAGATAATTATACACCAATGAAAACATACTTATGAATTCCATATGTATATTATGGAATATATACTCCATTTCCACTAATAGATACCCTCAAACGTCTACATAGTGGACCTTTAATGATTGTATTACAGAGTAAACTTTTATTGCTTTCCCTAATAGCAGACATTTATAGCAGGTTTTCCATTCTTTTCTAAACACAGGGAAATATCTGCATTACTGAGGTAACAGCTCATATGGTGTGCTACATGTGTTAACTAGAAATTAGGTTGAAAAGTACTAGAATACAACTTTAACATGATTTAACAATGACTTACTTATATACATAGGTTTATAAAAATATACAGAAAAAAAAAATCTACGGAGTAACTGCAGTGTATTTCAGTAACAAATACAGAGGTTAGAAAAATTATGCATGCATGTATTCTATGTATGCTTATTGACCTTTCACCACAAACATGGTCATACCCAGAAAGAGGTTTTGCATATAAATAAAGTGAACTAAAGTGTGCACATAGCACATAGTAGAAGTCTGTTCCTGAAGTCCCACCTGTGCCTCCCCTAATCCCAGTTCAATTCTGTCCAGGGACTGCAAAATGATGCCACTCTTCTGCTCCTCTAAGCTATTACTCTCACTGGTTGTACGGCTCAGCAGCGTCTCCTGCAGGTTGTCCAGCAGAGTGCGGTTCTCCCCACGCAGGGCCTCCAGTCCTGCAATCACCTGCCGTGTGCCGCTCAAGATTTCCTCTGCTGACAACATGGCTCTGGCTTGACTCAGCCCTACAGAGGGGATGCAATGTTTGACAATCTCTACTTCACTTTATACATTAAGATGTAATCAGCAAGATATTATGAACATAACATAAACTTCAAAAAGGATCAGTTAATGGAAACATGTGGGCAGACTCTGAAACATTCTAATGTAATACTGCTGATGAAAGGCTTTGGTTTTTAGTTTATTGCTGTTTGCTGTGCCTGTTGCACAATAGTGTAGGTTACAAAACCAATATTTCCAAATACTGTATAGCCCTGAGAAAATAATAAAGAATAGGAGTCTAAGATATAAGTTTCTTAGTGCAAATCAAGTCAGGTAGTAACTGATGTGTTACCAGGAGCACATCCATTTATAGACAGAGACAGAAGTCCCTCAGGAGACGAGAAGGGTGTGTGAATACGATAAACTACAGGTTACTACAGGTTACTGGATTTCCTTCAGAGATAAATGACTTACTCATTCGTACTACTCCTGAAAATAACAATGATCCAGCTATCATTACGGTCAACAACACCTTACACAAACAGTCATGGACACATTCAGATTATTTCAGCAATCATCCTGGTCAAATAGAATAGTCATTCTTTTCAGTTACAAAGTAAACACCAATATACAGTACTTATTTAAGCAGGCATTATAACTCATAATACATCTCAGCATCATATTGTGTGCTCTCCAACAGTAAGTGTATCATCGATACCGATGCTTTTTATTCTAGAGCTTATGTTATGTTTTAGCCACCTTCTAAAACAATTCCACAAATATCACACCTTACATGATATATATGACCTCACTTACTCTTTTCATTCCACCCACAGTCACAGTTCACGGATTGTCAGTATAGACAGACGTGACTGTCCTGCTTCCTACTGACTCAGATACAATATCTGAAAGATAGACATATCAATCTCTGCAGCCAGGAGAATCACATCACTCTTAAAAAAAATGCAAATGATCCCAAAACATCGTTTTTATGGGATTTTGCAGACACCATTATCATTGTTGTAATTTACTCATCATGAGTGTATCATAATAAATCCAACACCTTCGGCTACTCTAAAATGCCTTTAGCTGTGGATCAGTGTATGAATGTGTGTGCACCCTGAAATTGACTGGTGTCAATCTAGGGTGTATTTCCACCTCATGCCCAGTGTTTCTGGGGTAGGCCTTGGACACACCACAACCCTGACCAGAATAAAATGGTTACTGAAGATGAATGAATATTATGATACTTCTAAGGGTGAAAGCGACGTTTGCTCAGGCTAGAACCAAGTTATTCAATTTGGGAAAGTCTATGTATTTCTTCAAGATTTTGGTGGTGATATTTTAACCTTCTAAACAGTGGTCTGACCATTGACACTTCCCAGCCGCCCATCCATCCATCCATCATCTACACTGCTTATCCGTTATGGGTCATGGGGAAGCCGGAGCCAAACACAGCTGATTTCGAGTGAGAGACGGGGTACACTCAGGACAGTTTGCCAATCTATCGCAGGGCTAACACAGAGGCAAACGATCATTAACACTCTGACCTCTGGGCAATTTAGAGTATCCAGTTGACCTGCATGACTTTGGGCTGGGGGAGGAAACCAAAACCCCCCAGAGGAAACCCACACAGGCACTGGGAGAACATGCACAGAAAGGCTCCAGTTTGTGGGGGTGGGAAACAACATTTTTATACCAGGTTATACAATTTTAGGAAGTCCTGCTCTTATAGACTGTTAGAAACATTTAATGGTGTTTCAACCCTTCAACAACAGTGTTCTGAACATGGACTCCTAAAGCAAACTTTAAGCATTTTATTAAACAAATCATAACGTTCTTTTGTATTGTGGTGAGTTTTTGGTGGCCCATGATATTTTGACTCCTCAAAAAGTGGTTTCCATTGGGAAATTAGGCATTTTATGCATCATATTATGATACTTTAAGTGTTCAATGGTTAAAACAGAGTATTTTCCCCAAGACGACAAAACAATACTCAATGCTACTCGCTGTTCTAATACTCCACACAGAAAGAAGAAGAAAAGAAAAAAAAAAAGAACAGAAAAGAAAAGACTAATGCATGCCCTCTACAGGCACAATATCACATCTGCAGCCTTTTAAGGTGGAACAGAGAATTTTACTAACAAACTGTAAATAAAATCTCAACTTCAGCCTCCTCACTGCACTTAAAGTTGCTTTACAGTTGACATAATTCCTTCAGTAATATTAAAAACAAATCTAATTCTTGTTTAATAATTAATGAACATTTAGCAATTAAACATCTCTTTATACACCTGCCAGTAAGATACGCGTCTGTAATCATCAGGGTCTAAACACACTACTGACTGCAATAACAATATACACGTAACATGAACGTTACCAGTTAACCAATTAGAATGCAACATTCCTTGATAACTATTTACATGTGCTTTGTTTACAGTAAATGGGCAGAACCTTAATTAGTCAGTACCATGTCAAATCAGATTAATGGCAGCCTGCAACGTGACTGTTTCCCAAATGCTTCCTTTTCATGTTAATAAAACACGCATGATACTTTTAGAGTATTGAGCCCACAAAACAATAGTAAACGAAGCAATGCTAACCATTAGTGTGTTTTGTAAAGTTAGATGGATCTATTTACCTGAGAGAAACACCGTGGCGTCGCGTCCCAGAGGAGAAACCCGATGATTCGGCCTTTAAAGGTAATTAAGGCTCAAATATTCCGACAGCAGCCTAGCATCCACATTTTATGTAGGTCGTAATATATACAATAAAACCAATATGTAGGACGCCATATATACCATTAAAAGGTTTGGTAATTTTTCACCGGTGCCTCTGAATAACCGAAGCTTTACCTGGTCTGCTCCTTCCCAGCATGCACAGCGGCAGTGATGCGCCCCATCCTCTCAGTGAGACAGCAACAGGTTGCTGGCTCCGCCCACTACACACCTGCAGCCCTTATAGCCCTTCAGCGGTGTTCCTCCGGTCCTGAAACTTTTCTCACCTTTAATTATAAAATAAATCCACATGTCCCTCTCAGTAAAGACGCGAGACATAAGAAATCTTTCAAATATTAGCCTCACTATGTCTGTGTACAATAATATTTTGGCTATGTACATGTATAGAAAGCCATAGAGCTTTTCATTCCTGAATTTTCCATCGAAAAAGGACTTGAAGTTCTTGTAGAAATTATTTGTAAGCTACTTCTTTGGATATCTAGAATTTTTAAATTAAATCCTTTTGATTTAAGTGAGTGTAAAACTAAATAATACATATAATAACTTTAATAATAATATGTTGTGACTTTTATTTTTGTAAAATAAAATAAAATAAAATAAATATAACAGACAACTGGGCTTGATTGTGATTCAAGGAACCCACTTTGAGAAACACTGCCTACTTGGTGGTATGACTATATTAGGTTATGTTTTGAATTACATTACAATGAGATACGGATGGTTGGCCAGGTAAAATGGTTTATAGTAAAGTGGCCAAGTTAAGAACATGCTATTGTATGTTAAAATGTCATGCTAGTCTGACAATTAAAAGGCTGCATTTATTACTTTTGTTGTTGGGCTATTAGAATATCCTTTATTGAATACGTAAGAGAGTTCATCTATTATATAATGTAGACCAGTAAGACTGGTTTTCTAGGTTTTTTTTGTTTTTTTTTACAGTACAGTCAAAATGGTAGGAGGTGTTTTGGAGGATGTTAGGGGAGGAGTGCCTTAATGACGTCTGACCAACAACACTCAACAAAGCAGCTTAAGGAGGGCTGTAAGTGGCATTATCCTGTCCCTGTCAGACTTGCTTAGCATGACAAGCCACAGTCCCATAGGTCAGGACACACAACTACAAGTGAGATTTACAGTTCTGAAAGTAGGGAGGTGCAGCTTGCCCTAAGAGGTAAAAGTACAGACAGGTCAAAATCCTAATGGGCATTTTGCTTAAAAACAACCTGGCAGGAGGTTAGAAGTAAACACCTGGTTTTTTTTTTTTTTGAGAAATAGAAACAAAACAGTACGGGCTCTAGGGTACAGCTTTGTCGGCTCTGCTGGAAAGAAGACAGTAGGCAGAGCTTTGGCAAAAGCTCGAAACAGAGTGGGACTATGATGGCTGAAGAGCAGGTGAGGCCAGGCAGATATACGAGGCTGGGCTGATTGATGGTTCAGCTGCTTGGCACAGGGATTGTGGGAGATCAACTCTTGCCATATAAGGACAGTCTGGCAGTGGGAGGGAGTGGTACAGCTCCAAAGGGCAGCGTGGGTCAAAAAAGAGAGAGAGAGGGCTGGGGGAAGAGCCATTATTTTCCATAGCACATGTGTTAGAAGATGTGAGAGAGAGGTGCTAAGCATGGGGGAATGTTATTAATGCATATGCGTCAAGTCATTCTGAATCAAATGTTTCTCACTGCACAGCTGATGTGTGCAGACTGGCCAGCTCTGCTAGGAGCAGTCTTTGGAAAGAGTGTATGAACACTGTCTTGTATTATGTCCTGTACAGCACATGTGCAAGGACTTTACACTGATATACAGTACCTGGCAACAGCATTTACACATGACTTTCAAATATAGCAAAGTGTAGAATTGATTCTCGCGAACAAACTTGTTATACATGTAACTTTATTGCACTGTCTACTGATCTGCAAGACCAGGGGTTACTGCAAGGTCCTGTGGATAGGTACATGGCCTGAAACAGAGCTGAGTCAATGCAATTCAATCAGGGGGTCTGTCACAAGGAAATGGACAACTTTGCGGCCCAGCACTAAACATAGCACTGGTAACGCGACAAGGTATTGGGCAGACTCAAATTCCAATGGAAGAGGCTTCCATACCAAATGAAATGGTGTGTAAAATACGTGTTTGGCCTATATACAACCACACATAGTTGTAGTTCAATGTCAAGCTAACTTGTTAATTATTTTATATAATATGCTCATATAACTCAAGCACTCTTATGTAAGGCAGAGTTAAATAAAGATGAAGTGGACTAAAAGCTAAGTATCTGGTTACCTGGTGTGTGTGACACATTTATCAGTGGGTGCTAAATTGGATGCTGGTTTGGCAAACATGGCTTCCAAAGTTCTGACTGCAGCACAGGCCTGAGACACCCTGCACGTATATAAGTCACGTATGTGTTTTCCTCACACAGTTCGAATGCAGAATGGCCTGCAAATCTATGAGCTATTGTATTGCAGGACACCATCCAGTATAATAGGCTAAATATATCTCACATTATACAGTAATCTCAAATTGAAATATTGTGAGGATCTAGCAGTGGAAAAAAACAATTAAATGTCAAATGATTTAGATTTTTTAACTGATTTTACAGTTTCATTACAATTTGCAGCTATGCAAACATACACATTTTCATGTGTCAGCGACAGTTTTCATTTTTTGCAGTTTTTAAAGTGTTCCTCCCTTTTCAAGTGTTCATACCTGATTAAACTTTTTTTGAATAACCTTAAAATATTTTTTCTGATCTTGCTAAATGTTTCATAATAAATCTGTGTATTGCATGATAGACATCTTAATTTTATTTAGTATGTTTGCAATGATTATAAGGTTACTTTATAGCATGTAGAAATTCAAGTTCAAGTTCAAGACATTCCACAGACACAGAACTTCGCACCAAATGGATGGCCTGTATCACACGAGCAGTATATACTGAGAAACTTAAACCACTGCACACTTCAGTGATCTTCCAGAAAAGAGCTCCCAAATTTCTTTCCAAAAGCTTTGTTGTGTGAAATAGGAAAGGGGAATTCCTGTAGTGATGGGGACCCCCACAAAATCAGCACCCCCCCTCTTCTACAACCTCGAATGTATCATCAGTATGTATCAGTTCTTCCTCAATGCCAGGCAGGTGGAGCCTGTTGGTTACTAATTTTGGAGGCAGGCACTGGCACATACACATGTTTCAGCTTCATTACATCCCCTTCCTCTCTGTAGAACTATAGTCTCTAAGACTAAAAGTGCAAGCTGGAGAATCCAAATAAAATGAATGTATACTAGTCAGAATCTATTATTTCCTCTAATAATCGAATGCATATGGTCAGATTTGTGCTGTACACAATGTTGTTAGAAATTCAACCTGTCATATTTTATTTCATAATACAACCCATCATGAGTCCCATATTATGTGCCTTGAAAGGTTTATGGTAAGTTCAGTGTTTCATTAACAATTAACAATATTAATCTAAGAACAAATGTGTTCGGTTATTTAAACCTTTTATCTGTACTGTTTGATTGGGCAATACGCTGTTTCGCAATGTTATTGTCATGCATGTATGACAGCTGGTGTTATAATACATTATGCTATCAAAATTAGTTGGACAAATATTCCAACTTTTTCCCTCACTACTACCATTAATGAAATAAAAGACCCAAGGAAAAGAAATTAACTAGACAAACAAGTTTAAGTGTAGATATAAGGAGGTACGTACTATATAGAGTCCATGTTCTATGGAACACTAATTCAAAGTTTGGAGCATTACAAGAAAATCATCTTTCAGTAGGCCTGCCTCAGGTAAGCTAATTGCTTGGGAAAGGTTTTACTATTTCGGGAGATCAGCATGGTATACTGAGTTAACAACATTATTTTGGCACACTTAGTACAAAACATCACGTCTGATTTATTATGGTTTAGGGGAAGGAAGTTTACATTCAATCAATCTTTTATGTTTAACACAGCTTTCAGGTTTTTCAGATTCAAGTTTCAGCGGACGTTTGCTGCTACGTCTGTGCATAATTAGCATTACAGTGGTTATTGTGTTTATGAATTACATTTCCAAAGTTCTTATATACAAAGGAAGAGCAGGAAGGGGTATAAAACAACATATTGCACTCTTCTGGATGTGAAAAATCTCTATTGATGCTAACAAATAATACTCTGGTCTCAGAAGGCCGTATTCAATACGTATATATGTATGTACATATTCCATGGTCACACTGTGTTCCAACAGTTAACTTCATCCATGAAAACGAGATGGTAGCTCATTTAAGGCTGACCTAAGCTTGAGCTAAGGGTTAGTCTAGTGTTGGACCCTTCTGCATGGCCTTTAACCCTGGACTGGACAGCTACATGCTAGAACTGTGTCCTGCGTCTATGTCACTTAGAAGCATGTGTTAAATGAGAAAATGCTATAAATAATTGAGCCCCAGTGCTTCTACTGAGTACGTAATAAAAACAGATCCAAGTTAGTCTTTCCAAGGTATTTCTGAACCTAATAAGTTAAAAGCAAAATACGGACAAAACATACTTCAACGCAGATGCCTTAACAGTTATAAAATCTTTAACACAGGAAATGTTGGTTTTATATTTCTCTGGGAACTTCTCCCACAACTCCTTTAGCCGCCAACCACACGGGGACAAGCAGAAGGTACATGGGCGGGAACAGCTGTTGCCTTGTCTCTTGTGTTGTGATGTAGTTTCTTTCCTTTTAGAATCCAAGCCTCCTAACAGAGAATGCTAACCTCCAATAGAGTGAGAGCACAGATGGACTGTGCAGCCAATGGTCATTAAGCATCGGAGTATATAAACCAAGGTCTGACATTTTGAAGAGCTGGGCAACCCCTACATTGGCTTTGGTGAACAGGATCTGATCCCAAGGACTGTTACCTTGTTCTCTTGTGCAGGTAAAGCAATGGTGACTCTACAGATTGAAGCATGTGGGAATTGTGGAATATTTGTGCTACATGCACGGTTAACGATGGATTGATGAAAAAAAATTCTTTTGAAATGAGGGTATCAAACAGTTTTCATCAGAAATGGTTAAAAATCATCACTGTCTATAGTATCTTCGTGTGATTATTTGGAGCCTTCTACATTTGTTGCTGGACTCCTCATTATTCCATTTTATATTGAAACCAGTGTTAGAGCATTTTGTTCAAATTGAACAAGAATTTAACCCCTTAAACTTCCAAAACCTGTCAACAAATTTCTCACTCTTGTAACTGTAAGACTTTTCCTATTAGACTTTTCCATCTAGTTTAATTACTGAATAATTCATGGATGTTAATGAATAGCATGCTTTAAAATGAATAACTGAATAATATGCTACAAATTTAAGGGGTTAAGGGCACCAAAATAGTCTCATTCTTAAGAAAATGAATTATATTCTATAAAACTATCTGAGAACAGCTGGACTGGTCTTGCCATCTAAAGCTAGAATTAGCGGTGTGTGTGTTCGTGTGTGTGTGAGAGACACCTGTTGTGTAAGGTCAGCTGCTGTGGCAGAAGGGCAATATGACTTCGGGAATGATTTAGAGTGTGCTTCATTTCACTTAAACGTATGTTTCAAATACAATGTCCTTGTTGAAGCATGACTTTATCATTCTAAATTCTGGAGAATATTTTTAAGTAACTGTGTGCTCAGGTTATGATGACTCTGCAACCAACATCATAATTCGAAAGAGTTAATGGGGAAAAATATCATTTTCTGACATGTATAGAGTACTAACTTTGGTTCAAATATTCAAGTTCACCTTCCCCCCACAGAAATAAGAGAGGTGCATGTGCTAGCTGGATAGAGTTTGCAGGCATGCTAAAAATATCATCTGTGGTCTGATACATATAAGCATGTGCACCATGCCCCATCCATTTCTTTTAGTAATATGAAACGTTAGTTTCAGTTAGCCAGACAACTAGTTACTGTGAGACCCAGGTTAACCCAAGGCCCAAATATATCACCCCTGACTGCTAGGTATAATTATAGATCTCTCTTATCAAAAAAGTGTAGCATTTACATAATTTGTTACCATACACCTTTCCCAGATCATCTAAAAAGTGCAATCATGGCTAAGAACTGCCACAATGACTATAAAATGAAGTTCTCTGTGGAGGAGGAGTACCCTGACCTCACCCAGCACAACAACCATATGTCCAAGGTACTGACCAAGGATATTTACAACAAGCTGAGAGGAAAGTCTACCCCAAGTGGCTTCACTATTGATGACTGCACCCAGACTGGTGTTGACAACCCCGGTAAGAAAGCCTGTACAAGTACACAGATGGTCTTAGCAATACACCATTCCGTCTTGGAACATTTTTGCTACACTACCACCATAATAATTTTCTTTAACTATAATATTCAATATATAGATATTAGATTAAAATTACAAAAATTTTAGATAAATTCTAGTATCAAAGGTGTCTCAATTCTTGTAGTATTTCATGAGTCATGCTATTTTTCATGCCATCTCCAGGTCATCCTTTTATTATGACTGTTGGTTGTGTTGCTGGTGATGAGGAGTCCTATGAGGTCTTCAAGGAGCTCTTCGACCCTGTCATTTCTGACCGTCATGGTGGCTACAAGCCCACTGACAAGCACCAAACTGATCTGAACTGGGAGAACCTGAAGGTGAGGGAAAAATACACAAAATGTATAAATCTTAGGAATTTCGTATAGGCATACTTTTTCATGACCTCCTTCATTCTTTATGTAGGGTGGTGATGACCTTGACCCCAACTACGTTCTTAGCAGCCGTGTACGTACTGGCCGCAGCCTCAAGGGTTACACTCTGCCCCCCCACAACAGCCGTGGTGAGCGTAGAGCTGTGGAGAAGCTTTCCATTGAGGGTGAGTCTCAGCCATCAGTCTACCACCAGATTGTTACAGGTCATTCTCACTGGTAAAAGCTAAGCTTTGGTCCTACTTTCTTTCACAGCTTTGACCAGCCTGGATGGTGAGTTCAAGGGCAAGTACTACCCCCTGAAGGACATGACTGATAAAGAGCAGGAACAGCTTATTGCTGACCACTTCCTGTTTGACAAGCCTGTCTCCCCACTGCTGCTGGCTGCTGGTATGGCTCGCGACTGGCCTGATGCAAGAGGCATCTGGCACAATGACAACAAGACCTTCCTGGTCTGGGTGAATGAAGAGGACCATCTGCGTGTCATTTCCATGCAGAAGGCTGGCAACATGAAGGAGGTCTTCAGAAGGTTCTGCGTTGGTCTGCAGAAGGTAAGACAACCATATGTTAAAAGTTTGAAAATATTAGGTTTCTTCTCTTTAAATAGATCTCAATAAATTGACATCCTTGTTACAGATTGAGGAGATCTTCAAGAAGCACAACCATGGATTCATGTGGAATGAGCATCTTGGGTTCATCCTGACCTGCCCCTCTAACCTGGGTACTGGCCTGCGTGGTGGTGTGCACGTCAAGCTGCCCAAGCTCAGCACACATGCCAAATTTGAGGAGATCCTGACCAGACTCCGTCTGCAGAAGCGTGGCACAGGTATACTTTGTAATCAGTGTAAACAGCCAAGACATCCCGAGTGAATACTTCGAACTGCTTGACATTTCCTTTTTCACTTGTCCAGGTGGTGTGGATACTGCTTCTGTTGGTGGTGTGTTTGACATCTCCAATGCTGACCGGCTGGGTTCATCCGAAGTGCAGCAGGTACAGCTGGTGGTTGATGGTGTGAAGCTCATGGTTGAGATGGAGAAGAAACTGGAGAAGGGAGAGTCCATCGACGACATGATCCCTGCCCAGAAGTAAAGTGGAAGTAGTGTTTCTTTTTGTATTTGTTCTTATGAGTAACCTTACCATCTAAGAAGCAAGCAAGCAGAAGTGCTCCTGATTGACATTTCCAAGAGACACTCTATCCTGCTCCCTCTCTTTCTTACTTTACATACTTTCTCTTTTCCCCATTAACCATTTCCTTTTCCTTCCTTTTTACTGTCACCCTGCCATCTTTTCCATTCTTCCTGTAACATCTTGGGATCAAATCGCCGCATAGATCAGGAAACTCTGACTGTGCTGTATTCACCTATGTTTTGGTTGTACAAAGTAATTAAAAGCCCCATGAAACAATCAACTCCATGTGTTATAGCTCATAATTCAAGCTCATGTGTGACTACAATTTCATTAACGGTATTAATAAAATGGGAATTATTAAAAGGATTTGTTGTGAAAAGCAGGATTTTGAAAAAAATCTAACCAGATCATCTCAAGATTTATGAAAATATGCATTCTTTCCAGTGCAGATAAATCTAAAACTTTTTGAGTAAAATTTGTCAAAAGTATTACGAGACTGATATATAATAAGTATTATAAATTAAACAGAAGTCAGAAAGGATTCAGAAGCATAGACCCACGGACGGGACACCATTACATCTCAGGGGGCACCTTTCACACACTGATTCATGCCTCGAGGCAATTTAGAGTTGCCAATTCATATTCTAGCATGGTATTATATTCTGAAAATATATAACTGTTTTGGCTAGATTTTATTCATCTATTTATTGTTAGTTTTAGTCTAAAATTAGTTGGCAAAAAGCAAATTTTAAGGATCTTGTACTTGTACCAAAAGCTAAATTACACAAAATGTAATTAAAATGTTAAGCATTTCAAATATAATGGAATTGAGATATTACTTAATTAAAAGCTTTGTTCATCTTTCTATGAAAATAAAAATGGCTGACATAGTGGATCTCTAAAATCCAAGAACAGACACAATGATTTAAAAGATTTAATAGCTCTAGTAAATTATGGATTTGCCATCTTTGTCGCCAAGACAGCACAAATTCCCATGATCATTGGCACACCGTATCTCATCCTAAAGATGATCACCATTGTGTACATACAGACAGTTGCCAAATTAAAGGAAAAACTGATGGCTATTTTATGCTGCAGAGGCCTTTGTGCTGGCATGGTTTTAGTTAAGTTTGCACACTTCAATGCAAAGTCATTATGTGTGTTTACCTTTATCCTGTGATGAAACATTTCTCTCCTGATGGGAGTATCTTCCCGAATAACCCGGCCCCTATCTACAGGGCACAAGGCCTCACTGGTATAATGAATTTGAAAAGAGTTTAAATCATATAACCTTCAGAGTCACCAGATCTCAATTCAGACTGACACACATGGGAGATTTTGGATTGGCATCTTAGACGGCACTCATCACCACCATCAGTGATATATCGTTGGTTTTGGAAGCATGCAAGTAAGTTTAATCGTAAGGCTTTTTCATTATTCTTACATACAAACCAGTTCTTTGGTGAGCTACTGCTCTCAGGGTCTCTGCTTTCTTTTCCTTGTCATGATACAGTACCTCTCCTTTTTGCAGTTATTTACTTAAAAATATTATTTGTGTTTGCCACATTGGCATGGACAGTGTTCCACTGTCCGTGGTGAACACATAAAGCACAGCCAGGTTTTAAAGTTAATGAGTTTATTCCACAGTCACCTCAGCTGTTTCTGTACATGTGAAGACAGAAAAATAATCTAAAACTTTAAGAACAACAAACTTAAATCATAATTTACCTACACAATTTTATATTTTTATACAGTCACTTAGCCTTGCAGGAGGAGAAGAGACAGCAGGTGATGATTTACCTTAGGAATTTTTCTTCTTTTAACACAACCTGCTTAAAAATGGAGTAAAGCAAAAATACATAAAGCCTTTGATGCCGTATGTATTTGAAAGATAACGCACACAGGGAAAAAGGCATTTTTACTCAGGGTGACTAAGGCTACTTCGTATTTTGATGTCGTAACAAGCCATGTGACCAGCAGAGGCTATTATTTTTTATTATTTCACTGAAGTACATAGTGAAAACAGCACTTATTGTAGTGTTTACCAAACCAGTCCTCAGATGTCCTAACACATCTGCACCAGGTATTCAGGGTTCTCCAGTGTTCAGGTGTATTGGGAGTTATGACAAAGCAAAATGTGGAGCATCTGTGATCCCTGAGGACCGGTTTGTGAAACAGTGACTTAATGTAACAGTGTTGTGAGTACTTAACCCCTTAAGCACACTTTGTAACTATTATGAATTACTTTGCAATTACAGTGAAACCAAAAGGAAACGTATGCATGTACAGGAGGACTGTATACCTGGACTGAAACACAGGTCCTGCTAGTTTAAGGGTTTAAGACTACATGTGTTTATTAACTAAAGTCCAAAAACCACACAGTGTTTTTATTTCCATTGAAAATTCTACCCCCCGTCACAAACACACACAAACACGTGCACGCACACACCCACACATACACCCAGTCTGATGGAATATAGAGATTTTTCATATGCTTACTAGGACATGAGTGTTTGCGCTATTAACATCCGCTACAATTTCTTGAAACCAATTCAAACTTTAAGGCTTTGCCCTTGACTGAACTTGCTCCAGACTGGAACCACACCCAGGTTTTTAAATAGTGGATCAATTGGTTCTACGTAATTCCAGATTTTTTTGTACACTAATTGAATCAGGAAGGCACCAAGTCATTAAAGAAGCAGACTGAGCTGTGAATTGTAAATGCTCCTTGAGTGTAAACATGAACTGGTACATTCCGGCATCCATGCTAACCACAGATTACAACGAACAACTCCTGGATCAACACCACCAGTACAGGGAAGTAATAAACAGCAAGCCTTAGAACCCCAAGAGATTTTACTCCAAAGCCTATATCAAAAAGACATGGCTTTTACATTGAAAAAAAAATTATTACAAGCAAATTTATAAAACATTTCTTATTACGAGAATATTGTATTTTATAGACATCTACTGATCAGCTTCTTTAAAAATGTCTTAAGCTTAAAATTGTTTTATTCTATTAGTCTTATTCTGTTGGCAGATAATTTAGCTTCTGTGAACGAATTGTTGGAATTATTTTCTGGAGTTATTAAAAATAATCTCATAATAAGAAATATTATATTGATTGGAGTATATTTAATATGCTGAGAAGCAAAATCTGAAACTGTGACGAATATTATAGGTTTTAGGAGGTTTATCTTGGTAGTAGATTTGCTTACGATAAAACAAACAAAACAAGAATTTTTTTTTTTTAATTTTGGAGTACATCTCTCTTTAGATAGCCCTTGTGCCTTAACAAAACATTTCAAAACAGTGCTCATAGGAGTTGTACAGCTATAATGTCATGAAGGAGCGCTGGTAATGGACGGTCTGTAAGTCTCTTCACACTCTAACATCACTACATCAGCCCACTACAGCACACAGTAATAATGACACTGACTTAAAGAGGCCTTTTTGAGCTAGTAATACAAAGTAAAAATGTCAAAGCAGTACTGAAATTATATCACAGGATAATTTGGCAGATGTTTCAGCACCCCAACACTTGTCACATTATCAAAAATATAGTACATCTACGACTGTTAGATGACTCCAAGGCTACAACTAGACTTGCACACTCCAGGGTTGCATACAAACGCTGAACAAATCAATTTTGCACAGTGCATTTACACATTTCCTTGTTTAAGGTGGTGACTGGGTCTTCCAAATTAATAGAAAGCTGCAGTCTCGTGTCCGTTTATCAGGATCCTCTTTTGGCTGTAAATCAGAAGCTTCTCTCCAGCATAATACTTACAGAACAACAGAAGGAGTGTCGTGGTTTCACTTGGCTTGACAAGTGCAGTGTACCATTTAAGGGGAAACACAGTTTAAAAAAAAAAAAAAAAAAAAAAAAAAGGTGATGCTCACTCAATCCTAAAGTGCTACTGTACAACAACAGAAGTTGCATTACTGAGAACAACTGCTGGAACGCAGACAAAAAAAGCCATAAAGGCTGCAATGTTAGTGGCTCAGAAGAGCAGCCATCACCCATCGCCAAATCACACAGGTTTATACAGCTTTTATTCCTAATAGGCAGCTGTTAAACCTGCGTGTAGGCTGTTTTTCATCCACAGAAAATGTTAATATAAAATACACACAAACAAACTGGTCTTCAGGACATGTCTGATAATTGAAGTGTTCAGGATGGTGCAAGTATTAAAGGAACAACAAAAAGAAATGTACTAAATAGCAGCTGTTAAAAAGGAAATGGCATGAAGCGCTGAGATGCCGTGGTGACGGTAAATGTCTGTCAAAACCGGAATAGCAAATAGCTCGTCTAAGACACAGAGTAGGGAATCGGTGGGGAGGGGGTTCCTTTCAGCAGGGCCTGTATGTGGCAGCCACGAAGCTCTCCGTGTTCGTTTCAGAGTCTGTACGAGCCACAGCAGATAGCGTAGGAAAGTTCCCATTATTTTGTCCCCTGCTTTGCTCCCATACCCCTCTGCCCCCGGTTTCCCTTTAGAGTTCCAGCTCTTTGGACACTTTGGTAGCGATGTCCCGGAAAGCGAGAGGCGCCCCCCATAGGCGTTTGAAACGGACCCCGCTGACCTCTGTAGGAAGGTGGCCTACTTCAGCCTCGAATGCAACCCGGGAGCCGGCAGCACCATGTGTGCAGGAGAGGAGGAACGGGCCAGCCTGGTGCACCTGGCAACCGCAGCCCTGTGCCGCCTCCCGAACTGCCAGCACCACCTCGGCTGGGTCCCCCGTGCTCTGCACCTTTACATCCCAGCCGCATCGGGGGGGCCGGGGCTCTGCCGCTTTTTGATACCCAGATAGATGGCGACTGTGAGAGAGAAAAAGAGGAAGGGAATGTTTGGGGAGGTGGAGGGTTGAAGTGCGATGCGGGAGATGAAAAGAGGTGTGGGCAGAATATGTGGCGATTGAGTGGATAGTGGTTGGGGGGGGAGTGGGGAGTGTGGAGGGAGGGTATATGTTAGAAATCTTGCAAGAGAATGAAGTAATACACTCTGAAGTAGACAATTTGACAAACTCACTGTTTTCACAGTTTTTCAGAGCAAGGTGATCTCCAATAAACATTTGGTATTGTTTAAATGTTCAGTCAATTAAGACCGTCATATTATAAAGATTGAAATAACTACTCATATTTTGACTAATTACTGATATTTATGCCTCACTTTAAAAGTTATTCTCATTACAATATGTATTAATAACATATCAAAATACATTAACAAAATACAATAAATATTCCTAATACAGGTATTCGCAGTGCACATGTCTACATATACTTATTTCTTTAAATTCATAAAAAACTGAAATACTTACAGTTAGTCCCTTAAAGTCATACAGTTGTTAAACATGTATTATGAACTTGCACTTAAAACATGCTTAAAATCAAGCATTGATACATAACCGCGTTCACACACAGCATGGACGCTGTTGGTGAACGCAGTCGGGTTTGTTCTCGGTCACCCATGGCAACAAACAAAACCAGCAGGCATGTAGCAATGTTCTACAAATGAACATCATAAACTCAAGCACACAGCACGACCTTCAAACCACACCATGTTAATAGTGATGATTTTTTTTTAATGAGCTTTAGTTCATGTCCAATTGAAGGGTTCTCATTTCAAGCAGTATCTGCAGTTAGCAAGTGCATAGGAGTCAAAGGGGACGAGGCAGATGGAGGAAGGGGGTCTAATCTAAAATGCTAGATATTTAACAGTTGGTGCACGTCACAGAAAGTGCCCAGAGTAGATGCTCTAGGTGTATGCACAGGTCACATATTTAAAAAAAATTTACCTGGTGTTCTTAACCTGACAGTTTGCATCTGGGGCGTTTGAGGGGAGGAGAGAGAATCAGTTTTAAACAGTTAGAGTCGGTTTTGTGAACACAGAGCTCAGATAGCTGGAAATAAACGACACAGACGAATGACACTTTCTGCATTTAATCTGTGTTCAGAAAACTGCTCCTAAGTTCATGATTTTTTTTAAAGCTATTTTTAAACCTTCACCGTCTGTCAAAATGCACAGAAGGTCTAAAGGAAATGGTCTTGATTTGTTTAAAACAAAATTGATCACGTCCTCTTCGGTGCCTGTAATATAGATTTACACAGCTGGAAATATTCTATCTTGATGTACGTAAATGTGACCGCTGTTTCGGTCTGGAATGATGGAAAGCATTTAAACGACTTCTATAAAATCTTACCTTGTGACCGGAGATCTGCAGACTCTCTCAGGTTCGTCTGTGACCCTCAAGAGGAAGACAAAGTTTTGTGTTAGGAATGAGCTGATACACAGCGACACCAGAAATCTAATGAGCATATGCACCTGAATAACAATATGAACCATTTAAATGAACTATTTAATAATATAATAACCAATATACTATCATTTGACTTTAGTTTTTTAGGTAACCAGTGTTCCCAAAACTACAGTCAAGAATTAAAATGTCGATATTCCGTACAATATCCTAATAAAACCATATATTTATTTGAGCAAATGGTTTGCAAACCCACATATTTGGTTCTTGAAGCAGCCACTATTAAACATGACAAAGCAGACACCTATCATAACTTGTTGCCTGAAGACACTTGCAGATTCTAGGCACTGTTGTATGCAGTTGCAAATAGCCTCAAGAATCCCCATTAAGCTAATTAAGATCTAGCCTGCAGATTGAACAGTCTACGCTCCTACTAAAGTATACCATAAATAGCACAATAGTTTTCTTGAGATGAATAAAATGAGCTGATTTTCATAGCCTCAAGAGAGCTTTTCAGAAAAGAGTCACATGATGAATCATGACATGAACCTTTCTAAGCATGCCACTGCACCGGTGGATGACTGGTGAGGAAAGGAAAAATAAGAAGGAACACAAACACAGCGGAAAGATGCAGCCCATGTTGCAGTGCCCCTAGTAACCAAGCACACCCAGAAAACCCTTCTAGTTTAGGTGTATCACTGGAATATTCTGTACTGTAAACCCCAGCCGTATGTATTCAGAAATGCTAGTGACAATGGCCTCAAGGGGGAGCTCTACTCCTCAATTCCAGGGAAGAGGCACTGAACATGGGTGTGGTGTGCAGGAAAGAAAAAGGAAAAGATAGAAAGGTAGAAAGATGGAGAGACTTACTAACTGTTTTTGATCCATGTGGCAGAGGGCAGCCCGAGACGGACTTGTTTGAGCTCTGACGCTTAGAGGGGTCAAGACTGACCCTAGGAGATCGAAAGGGGAAAGAAGGAAAGAGGATAGTATGACAGAGAGAGAGAGAGAGAGAGAGAGAGAGAGCAGAAAAGGTTGACAGATAAGACCGAAGCTAACTGCCAAGGAAAGTTAAGCAAAAAAGACAGAGCACCCGAATTCAGCCAAGACTAAGAAAGAGGCGATAATGTGCGCTGGGAGTTAGAAGCACTTGGTTAATAAAGGAGGGATATTGAGGGAGAGTTAATGCAGTGTATGCACATTTATTCAGATAATGCTGTCTCATGTGAAGATCGTTAGCTGATTATACTAAAAAAAGGTACCTACTGCCCACTGGCCCTAGGTAGCAAATCATGTATGAATTACGGTGGATAATCAAACTGTAAAACACCGTTTCGGTGGAAACAAGGAACACCGCTTGACTTGTTGAGCCTAAACTATTATTAGCTTCAGCTAGAAAAGCCTACATTTCCTGCTAGATTGCAACACGGATTCCAAAAAAGTTGGGCCACTGTGTGAAACGTAAATACGAACAGTAGGCAATGATCTGCAAATCCTTCGTGACGTATATTTAATTGAATACAATAAAAAGACAAAATAAAATACGACAACAGTGACTGCGGACTTTTGAGCAACTGAAACTGTAGATCAAGAAAGAATGTCGCTTTCAAAACTTCATCAGTTAGTGTCCTCAGATTCAAACGCTTACTGAGTGTCGTTAAAAGAAAAGATGATGCAACACCGTAGTAAACATGCCCCTGTCTCAAAGTTGCAGGCATGAGGAACAAGTTCAGAATGAGTGTATATTTACAAGAAACAATAAAGTTTAGAAATTTGAACAGTAAATATCTTGTTTTGTTTTTTACTGTATTCACTTCAAAAATAACTTTGCATTCTGTTTTTATTTGCGTTTTACACAGCATCCCAACAACGTTTTGGAATCTATTTCAAATTTTAGCAGACCATCTGAATCGAGGAGATTTTCTAGTTTAATCCATTTGATTTCCAAAAGTATAAACATACCTGCATGTTCTTCATTCATGCTCAGAAAATAACACAAAAGGTTTAACGGTACATCCGACAAGCAGCCGCTCATTATAGCAGTTTGTGGACACTGGTGAACTCCTCTACTTGTCTGTCCAGACTTAATCTTCTAACACAGTGGAGTTAAAATTTCTCTGGGTATACACACAGAAAGCTGACACCTCGTGAGCAGGTCTGTCTGAACGAAGGGTTTTGTGAGAGATTAGATTTAAATATATCATTCTGTTAGAACGGAATCGGTTGACGAGTTCACCTCTGCAACCTATGAAAAAACGTTCTCACTGTTCCTCACGTGTGCATGCTTGTCCTGTAGTCTGTTGTCTCGCCTTACCTGCGTGTAAGCTTGGAGGTGAGTTTGCTGAAGAGGTTTGTGGTGGCGCGGGTGCGGGCGTGGGGCAGCGGGCTGGCATCGCGAGACAAAGTGGGAGAGGCTGGTGGGGCATGCGCAGGCACCCGGCGCTCCCGCAGCTGACCACCATGAAACGTGCTGCGGACAGTGGAGCCCCGGCTCAGGCGGGAACGTTCGGCTGAGGAGGAGGAAGCCACCCCCGCCCCGGATATGCTGTGTGTGGAGGGAGAGGCCGGAGGTAAACGGTGAGAATGTGAGCTGCGGAGAGACAAAAAATGAAAACAAACATTCAGTTATAAGCAGCACAGTGACATGAAAAACTGAGTGGAGTAAGACGGCAGGAGCAATATGATCAGATATCAGGCAGATGGGGCCTTCAGCAGCAAGGCAGTACTGTTGAAATCAATCAAGCGCGAATAGGCTGAGTCACCCAGCTACGAGATTTCTCTCTCGATCTCTTATTTATTCTCGCTGAGGACAGAAACAGCCAGTTCTCCTGAGCAGAAAGTACACATGGTTGCACATCTGACCATAAGAGAGCACATAAGAAGAGTATCAATTAGAAGGAAACTGCAAGTACCAGGACACGGAGACCTACAACGTGATGACACGTGAGACGGAATGATATGGAGGGAATGGAGAAGGAGAGTAAGGTAAATAAGGACTAAATGGAGATATAAAGAGCTATAGACATTGGGCTTCAGTTATTTAGGTGTTTGATTAGCAGATCTTGGCCACTGGCCTGCTACCCCCATCCCAGTGATGCTCACTTTGCACTTTAGCACTGCACTGCAACAGATCTCGCATAGTGCCTCTGCCTCACCACTGGCCTTGGGCCACTTCACTTAACGCTCTAAATAACCGCACTAATAGAGCTGCCTCCACCCACACTGCCCCCAGCAGCACACGTCTGACTCTAATGGTACCCAACATATTCATTTTTTGAGCTCGTCAGGAGAGATGAGTGCTTTTGCAAACCTCATACTGAATATTATTTACCTACGCAGAAAATCTATGTGACTGTGTGATCACTTCAATCAGTACTTATTTTAACGAGTGTACTTTACCTAAACATTCTCAAATGACAGCTAGATCATCACACATCATTTAAGTAAATATGTGACAACCAGATGTTTAGTGAAGATGATGTGCAGGTTAGAAGAACTCTAAAGCATGCAAACAGCGTTTATGTTACTTGTGTGAGAGTGATGTGTGCTTTCATGACACTCCCAGTGCTGTAGAGGAAGTGCTAGATCAGCAAAGCTGATCAACAGTCTACATCATCCTCTCTCTAGCTTCTAAGGTCATATGACCTCTGCCTACTGTTACGCACCGGAGGGAGAGAGAAAGAAGTAGGAAGGGACCATGAAAAAGGAAAAGAGGAAGTGAACAGACAGCGAGCCAAAGTCAGACAACACGGACATGTAGAAAACGGGCTGGATGCATCACGAAGCAAATCCATGTGAAACAGAGTTACGCCTTTATAAACAATACCACATGTTTAAACACAAAAGAGCTCTGTATTCTTTGAAGAATTTGTCCAAGTATCACCTGGTTGTCAAATGAACAAAAGGTAAAATGTTAGCAGATAAAAACCCCTCCAAAAAACCACTTTACCTGTTCTCTTTGCCGTTCTGCAGTAAGGAGTGTCTATCAGTGCCTGAGCGATCGGTACATACATATGTGTTTCTACGGGTCATGGCACTTGCTGGTACATTGTTCTGGAGGGAAATAAGAATGCAAACTGATGAGCAGGACATTTACTTATAGACATATATTTGTAATTAATACCTTACAACACATACACCTATGTCTACCATACTTCAGTGAGTCTCAATCTCAGCCTTATCTGCAAACTTATTGGACAAGGCAGCTGTATGCACACGGATGGGATTGGGTTTACAGTAGACTCGGTTAGCATCTAATAGCATTTAATGCCTTTCTTAGCACTACATTTGAGTACAGACTTTTTTGCGTTCTTCTTCAGGAATACAATCAATAGCGATATGATTGAGGAGTTTTGTTTACTGAGGTGACAGCGGCTTCCTTGCGGCGGTCAGGGATCTCTGCCTTGTTGGGATTGTTAGCTGTGCTGACCATGGGGCTGGAGGGCGGGATGTTACGACTGCCCACCGCACCGCAGCCTGCCTTTCTCGTGGCCAAACGCTCCTCCTTCAAGTCCGACTCTCCCGTGCTGGTGGGGCTACGTTTAGGGTGAGCTGGAGTCACTGCAGGACCACCTGAAAAACAGAGAAACTAAATCACCAGAGAGACAAGAAGACTTTCCTCTGTGGTATTCTAAATAACCATACGGGTTCAGCTAAGAATGCATGTGAATATTAAATAATATGATGAAAAAATGTAGGAAAATATATGGTAAGAATCCACCATCATGTCATAAACATCATGAGTCCAGTTGGCAACTTACAGAAGTCACTATGCCGCCTCTGACGGTGGTAGGTTGAGGCACTGCGCTGTGGTTTGTTATGGGTGGTGGAGGCTGAGCTGGACGAGGAGGTGGAGGAGTGTTTACTGGTACCATTGGTTATGGGACTGGGTCGAACTCGCGCTAGAGACAGAGTACTACTTGATCTGGACTCACTGCCATCCTGTAGAGGAAAACAGGTAAGGGTAAAGGAGTGAGGAATGACACACACACACGCACACACACACACTCAGGATTCTCACCTCACTCCTGCGGCTCAGCAGCAGGTAAGTAGCAGTGACCTCATTGTACTTCTGATTGGTCAGTGCTTCCCTGATCTCCTCACGGGAAAAGCCCATCCCTACCATTACATCTGGGAAGGAGAGAATAGGAAGACTCGGATTTAAGAAAAGACAAAGACATGTAGTCAAGCACAACAAACAACAACAGCATGCAGTCATCCACCATACTAGTTTTAGGTCTGTTAAAATGAAGAGAAATCTATATAAAACTGCACACACACACACATGCAAAATGTCTGATGAATTTGCAGGTATTATATTACTGTAATGAATGTAAGCATCCACTGTATGAAAAATGGACAGCGCATGAGCTCTAAAAAGTAAGGCCACCAAAGGTCTAGCGCCCCTGCTGGCTGGCTGCAGTACGATTTGTAGCCCCGCCCCTCCCCATGTGTTTCAGTGACAAAACGGCCAATTTTCCCTTTTTTTGTCAATTTTGTCATATAAACTGTTACTCCAGCTACAGTGTCTAATCTGAACAGTTAGTTTTCTCTATGCTGATGCACCTGCACCTTTTAATTTTGTATTATTAAGACCTATTATAAGTATAACATTTATGACATATATCATATCTATTGTAAGTAAAAAAGCAGGGTTACACCTGACTGACAGACTTCATCTCACCTCATCTTCATCTCACAATTTACTGTCATATACATACTTATTTAAACTTTTCTAGACACATGCACGAATACAAACTGTTATCCAGTTCTATTAAAAATGCCTGAAACATCGCGAGGTTTCATGGGAAAATGTGTGTGTAATTGTGCTAGCTACCTAGCTGTATAGCAATTACGCTAGCTACCTAGCGGAGGTATTTTGGCTTCATTTCTGTAGAATGGGAGTGAATGAGAGCATGCCATTTTTCATATATATATAGTCTTTTATATAGTCAATGAACGCATGTAAAGAGAGTGTGAAATCTGAGCCTGTGGCCCTTTGTGACTGCTTGTGTTTTTTTCACTACTTGCTCCCCGTTAAGAAAATCCTTTAAGAAAAAAACGTTTGAAAGTCCTGGTTTACTCCCACATGATAATACAGATAATTCAAATATCGGAGGGCTAGATCAGGGTCAGGGTCTGCAGAAGGATGCTCCGTCTCTTTTGCATTGGCAAACTGAGATGGGGTGAACTCTTACCTATCCTCTCGGAGTCATTGAAGTCCTCCACAGGCTCTACATGAGGCTTCAGCTCATCTGACTCATACCCAACATTCATCCACTTATCTTTCATGATTTCCTAAGGAGAAACAGACAACATTACATTACGCTAGATAAGCTTATAGCCCTTGGCCTGAGACTTGTTAGAAATCGGTTAAGGGATTAGCGAGGTTTATCTGGTGACCTTCATTTGGCAACCTGAATCAGGTAAACCACTGGTTCCACTTGAACACTGTTATGCCTCAAGTACTTTTTCTTTGCCATAGAGCAACCAATAGAGCATTGTCCAACTACGTTCTGCCATCATCAGGGTCTATATTCTAGTTTAACTCCTGTGGTCTGTGAGTCAGCGGGGCCTGGTGATACTGCTGCTATGTGGTATAAAGTATCAAACCAGCCTCTTCTCATTGGTGGAACGTATCATCCAGCTTTGTTTAATTTGCACATTTTCTCATAGACTTTAAGAAAAGCCCCATGATACAACATTTTAGACAAAAATACTGAACACATATAATGAATGAACAGAAAATAATAAGCAGTGTCAGAAAAAGGGGGGGATATGCTTATCTGGAGCCTTAGTTTCAACAAACTTCTAGCGTAGGGTGTATCATTTTATTGTAAGCTTCAGTACTTAATGTTAAAACGCTAAACATGTCTGCAAAGTATATAGCTAGAAAAATAAATGCTCTGGCATCGCCTCGAAAGCACAAAGCTTGCAGTAACTCTAGCAGAAAGCTGCAGTTTGTCCTCCTCACCTCTAGGGTACAGCGCTTGGCAGGGTTGAGCACCAGGAGCTTGCGTAGGATGCCCTCACAGTCAGTGGACATGTAGAACGGCACTCGATACTTTCCCCTCAGCACCCGCTCACGCAGCTCCTAATGGAAGAGAACAGAGTCCAGCCTTCTATTCAACACATCATCTGACCAAACCTGCTGTTGCATGTCCTCGGGCACGGCAAACAAAACAGAGAAAAAGGAAAAAAAAAAAACCTTGACCTACATAACAAATAATTCGACAGACAAAAGCAGTTCATGAAAGAGTCTACATATGTCGTAATAAGTACTTTGAAATGCCTGGGAACAAAAAAGTCCAGAAACAGAAAGTGTTCTACTAAATGCTTTATTAATCACTGCGTGACGCCTCATAGCGGGTACTTTAGCAAGGGCAAATAAACAGCCCTAACGCAGCCAGGTGGTCAGATCGCTCTACGTAAACATGCACAAATAAAGCGTGATCCACAACCTCATCAAACGTGAGCAGAAAAATCAAGGACAGGACTGGATCACCTTGAGGTTCTGGCCATCAAAGGGCAGTGATCCGCTGACCAGTGTGTACAGAATGACTCCCAGGCTCCAGATATCCACCTCAGGCCCGTCATACTTCTTGCCCTGAAAAAGCTCAGGGGCAGCATAAGGGGGGCTTCCACAGAACGTGTCCAGCTTACTGCCCAGCGTGAACTCGTTACTGAAGCCGAAGTCTGCGATTTTAATGCTGGACTCTGCATCGAGCAGAAGGTTTTCCGCCTGAGAGATGGTAATGGACAGACAGAGAGAGGGACAGATGCACAAAGAGACAGAGCGAGAACAGATGAAATGCCAGAAATAATGTGTATGATGCAAGATTTGAAAGCATGCTACTTTCAAAGAAATAGGCAGCACTAGAAACAATAACCACCTTTAGATCCCTATGAACAATCTTCTTCTGATGACAATAGTGAACCGCCGATACAATCTGAAACAGACAAGAACGGGACTATTAAAATAAACACTACCATCCTCTCATCTCTTGCAATATAAAGAAATCCTTTTACTTTTCCAACCAACAATATACCGAATAAGCAAAACGAATGCTCGGACAGTCATGCTGAATAAAAAGATCTCTCCGAGGTTTGGAGCAAAGCCTTGGAGATTAGATGGCAGAGTAATTTACCTGTCGAAATTTAGCCCGTGCCTCCTTTTCCGTCATTCTCCCATGGGCCACGAGGTAGTCGAACACTTCACCTGTCACAGAGGAGGAAGAAAAATGGTCTATCAAGACATTATATTATGCATTACCCTTTTACAGCACACCAGCTCAAACAATTTATATGAATGTGTAATATCCCAGCTACATATGCCTCAGTAGCGCTCGGTAAACGAGCCAAAAATAACCCTAGTAAATAAGATACACTTAATTGTTCTTAAAATACCCTGAACAATGCTTAAGTATGGAAATACATACTAATAAATATGTGTACGTAAAATATTGAAATATATAATTCACAAATGCAAGCAAATATAGATTTTATTCTTAATTTAAATAACATTTTATGAAATACTCTTTGTTAAATATACTAAATTAAACTTTTAGCTTTTGCAAAATATACTTGTTAAATATTAGTTTTTAAAATACATTTCTTGTATATTTTGCAGTATGTTAAACAATTACTACAGTAATGCATTTAAGCATGCTAACAAAATAAACTTTGTTATATATACTCCTTTTATATAAACTAGAAGATTTTAGAAATCGTTTAAGCATTTCTTAAATTTTAAATGAATAGTTTCATAAACGCGTTTACTAATTTAAAACAACTGATTTTCTTATTATAATTTAGATTTTAAGGTTGGAATGGGTGTTTGAAATGATTTCTCTTTAGCAGAAGGCTATTGTTAGTATGTATTAATTGGTTTATAAATTGAGATTGCTGTAACAATCTTCGGTTTTATTTCGGTCACTTGTGGAGAGCAGAAAAGGAGTTCATGTGTCATTACAAAATGATTAACATGTACACAGTGAGGTCCAAAAGTCTCAAGACACCACAGTGAAAATCTGGCATTTTTTCCCATTAAAAGTGGAAATAAACAAACGATTTAGAATTTTTAAGAATTTAACCCAAAGAAAGAAAATGTTCAATATCTTGAATATTCAATATTCATGATTCTGGTCTATTTCAAGGTCAGAACTTAAATTTAAGCATATTTAGACTTTTCTACTGAAGCACTCGTTTAGGCAAAAGGCAGAAATTCATTTACATATTTCTAAGCCTCTACTTTCCACTCCAACTGATGATGTAATATGTAATAAAAAAGGTAATAAATTAGTATAGAACACAAAACAGAAGCATTTTCATTAGCGGCCGGAGCTTTTTGGATCCTGCTCAATGTAATTTTTTAAGCACGGTTAAGATTGCTTAATACACATTAACGCCCACTGACGTGCAAAAGAAGAGCTCAGGGCATTACGGATATGACGCACACGTTTATTGTTATGCGTGTGTGTCTGCCAGGGGTGATGGGAAAATGTACTCTGAGTACATGTTTGATCTTGTATATGACAGCTGGAGGTGGCATTCAATGATAATAATAGGATGCTGGATTCATCCTGTATGCACACGTACACATGAGAGCAAGGATTTTTTTAGTTTCTAGACCAAATATCTGACTGCAAACGAAAGAAGAGCCAAAGTCAGTCATCTGCAAAGGGTTTTTCACAACCCAACAAGTAATATGAAAAAAAAAAGAAAAAAAAAAGAAAAGGTGTTTGATTGTATACACCTGTGGGTCTGATTGAAACATCTGGTTAAGAGGTGTGTCCCAATACTTTCGCCATATAGTGTATAAATATATGTATGTAAATATAATATTAACTCTAAAACTTAAACTCAACTTTTTTTTTTTATTTTTTTTTTTTACAGTGGAAAGCTGTACAATAATGATTAAAAAATGCTGATCAATTCTTTTCCTCAATAATGAAATCGTGAATAGTTATGGCATTTTATATTTGTGCTTCCAGCATTGTACATTATATGCATGGTACCCTTTAAATGTGTCAAAACTTTCAAAACTTTTATAATTTAGTACACTATAGTAGCTAAACATTTTTTATTTATCAGTAGTGAATAAACCTCTCTTAAATAAATTCTCTTTGAGAATGATCCTGTGTATCATTAATGCTAATTGAGCGTCACAAAAAATTGTGAAAAATACTTAAATTACCATTCACTTAAATAAACCTGTTCGTTACTGAGGGGTATTCAAATAACAGATGCTGGAGTTCTACTTATATGTATCTATAAAAAGCAGCCGAGGATTCAAATTGATCCTGATTTCACATTTCGAGTGATTTGAATGTTCCTTACCACCGCTGGCATACTCCATTATAAGGTACAGCGTCTTCTCCGTTTCAATCACTTCAAAGAGCTGAACTGTAGAAAAAAATACAACACAGAATTTAAATCAATTCAGAAAAGAATCAATTCAGAAAAGCAGGTTTCATCTTTCATTGCCTGCTCCTACACTATTCATCAAGCGGACTGTGTTTAATAAGAAGTTAGGCAAGTTTTTCCTGTAATCAGGTATCCTTTTAAGTATGTTTGATCCACTTCATTCACAAAGTGTGCACACCATTCATACAGAAACAATCCGACTGTACTGTAATCGTCAGACCGACTCACAGAGCAGTGTGCTGAATGGGGCGAATTACAACACTTACACAAAGCAGGATTGTCATGCTCTATGAATATTTCAGATTTTTCTCATGGTCATAATTACAGCTTAATGGTCATAACATGAAATGTGACTAAATTATGAAAGATTATTATGATTGCTTATATTATGTTGATTGTATACCACAAGGGTTCTCAAACTTTTTTAAAAGGACCCCCACAAAATGATTTTATTAACATAACCCAACTATTTAAATAGGTGTACAAATGTGTACCATGGTCCAAGTTGACACTATTTAAAATGCTCCCTTGCTTTTATTTATTTATTTGTTTGTCCATCCATCCATCCATTATCGCATATACCGCTTTATCCGTCTGGGTCGCGGGGAAGCTGCAGCCAGTCCCAGCATCTTCGGGCGAGAGGCGGGGTACACCCTGGGCAGGTCACCAGTCCACCACAGGGCCAACACAGAAACAACCACACACGCTCACATTCACAACTATGGGCAATTTAGAATAGCCAGTTGACCTAATCTGCATGTCTTTGGACTGTGGGAGGAAACCGGAGAACCCGGAGGAAACCCACGCATGCACGGGGAGAACATGCAAACTCCGCACAGAAAGGCACGCTGGGTGACCCGGGGATCGAAACCAGGACCTTCTTGCTGTGAGGCGACAGTGCTAACCACCGCACCACCGTGCCGCCATTGTTTGTTTGTATTTATTAATTTAGAGATTTTCCTGGATTTTCTCCCTAATTCCGTCGTGGCCAATTCCCGCCCACAGGGCCGCTCTCATCACATGACAGCTACCAATCAGGGAAGGCGAAGGCTATCAGGTACTTCCTTTGAGGCATATGAAACCAGCCGCCCGGTCTTTTCTAAGTTCTGCTCAGACCACGTCGGGTGTGTCCGTAACACACTTGGAGGAAAGAGCCGTCTGCTCACCTCCGTATGCTCGAGCTCATGGACGCTGATTGATAAGTGTCACTTGTTATTGACAGGGTAGAGAGAGTACACCACCCCACCCTGCCTGACAGTACGGCCCATTTTGCTCTCTTGAGCTCCCGACCACGGAAGGCTGTGGAATCCTAGGGATTCAAACTCGCAATCTCCTGATGATGGATGAACACTATCTAAGACTTCAGTAATAACTTTGATAATCATTAGTTGTTCATTTTTTAATCGACAGATTGATGAGGCTCTTTGAGGGTGTGTAATCATCTGTATCAAGGAAAAAGAGGAACCCATGTACACAGAGCATACTATATAGTACACGCATGCTGAGCTGTGAGAAGAAAACTGCTTTAAAGGGCAGCTTATTTTCAGAAGGGCCAGATGTGAGACAAAGGAGATTGTCCAGATCTCACGTACTCACGTCCTCTGCCTCGCGTACACAGAACTTCAGCTGTTGTAGGGGCAATAAATCACTGCAGGCTCCTATGCTCGAGCCAGAGTGACAGCTTGGAGGATGAAATGAGGTGGGGGGTGGGCGGGTTTGGTGAGGTTTCGTAGTGGATATAATGGTTTTAAAATACTCACCTATGTTTGGGTGGTTGAGACTCTTCATAATCCGTACCTCTCGAAAAAGCTGCGGGAGAAAAAATTCAACAAATGAACAAACTGCATAGTATTATTAGAAAACAAGTTTACTTATTAGTAAGATGCAAGATCTTTAATTTAATTCAGTTCCATTCAGACAATAGATAGTCAGGAAGCAGATGTACAGAAATCCGGATTTAGATGCAAGCCAGAGTAAGAAACCATAAGAGGAACCAGATTCAAAATAGAAACCGGAAAGTGTGATTTTAAATCATTAATCTTCTGCAATGGTATATGATAAAGTGGTAAATGTGTTAAAAAGGATGCTCAGTTTGAGCATTTATTAATCTTAGGATAAGCCCAGGATGGCATTTATGATTACAGCAGCAGTTCTGAGAGGTACGAGTCAATAGTTTAGTGTTTAGGAGCACCGATGCTGGATCAAACCAGAGTGGAAATCTCCCAAAGACAGCACTATAAGGAGTGGGACCAAGTGAAGGCGGTGGCTGTGGGTGCAATGCCAGAGCACGAATTGCTTGTTTTGCACTCCAATGTACTGAACTTCTGTCTTGTCTTGCTCAAGATAATTCAGTTCTACAGTATGCTGGAGTAAAAAAAAAAAGAAATGACTAATAATAACAAAGAAAATAAGAACAATGTTAAAAAAAAAAAAAACAACTATTCAACCTTAAACTGCAAATAAGAGAAAAGGGACTCTTGGTCATATTAAGATCATATTTTGCTCGGAGGGCATCAGTGACATCTCTCTGCGTACAGGCTTACGGATGGAATGGTGATAAATATTGACTTAACAAGGGACTGACTTGACTGATCACACTGTCTCTATATCTTGAGGTAATAGGGCAGGACAGAGGTGTCCACGCTCCTCTCGTAGCAACCCTCTCTCCAGAGTAGAATTGTCATGGTGAGATAGTTAGAGGGAGAGAAAAATGAAGGGGGGGGAGAAAAAAAAAGAAAAAAAAGAGAGAGAGTGAAAACAAGACAGACTGAAAGGAATGTGCTGATAGCTGAAAGGCCATTTGGTATTGTTAGTGCTCATTCTTTCCAAACACATAAAGTCACCCAGGGAGTGAGACAGGCAGAATGAGAAAGAGAAACAAATGTGTGTGTTTATATGCTTTCAGGAAAGTGATTACCAAATTTCACATAAAGGTTTATTTCCTACCCCAACAAAATGCCATTATAACTGATATCTATAGCAATCAATGTCTATAGTGATCACCTCTACACTACAGATGAGGTAGATAAATAATTAGGCTGAGAAATTCTTAAGAATTGCTTCAAATATTCAGCACTAAGATGTCCACCTAAAGTTCCTTCATAAAACGTCTTTCATTACGGGTTTCACGGGAGAAAACCATTAGAATGAGGAAGCACTCATGAGCCCACATGACTCAAGGCTTAAAAGGGGGGGGGGGAATGGTGTCATAAATTGTAAATGTGAGTGGTAGTTTATCGCTTTACCATCTGCGCTCTCTCGAAATATTAAAGAGCTGCTTTTCTAGGCACGATGTCCAGCCCTGGATTGTAGGACTCTATTCATGATGAAATATGGCTCTACTGGAAACAGCTTTTTTCGAAACCCTGAATTCATGAATGAACTCATGTTCCCTGCTTCTTATGCCAACTCACTCTAACCTGACAAAACCGGTATCTGAGCAGGTCTGTTCCTTATTTACGTCTTAAAGAGATAAAAGATTGTAATCATCCTTCTGCTACACTCCTGTTAAAAAGGACTCAAAATAACACTTGGTTTTCATGCTTGAAAGACTGGACATGCTACTACCCAGTACAATGTGCAATTAAATCGTATTATCAGCAGAAATTAATTCACACTTAATTGCTTCGGATGTATGTATTAGGTGTTCTTTAATTCAAATGAACAATGTGAATGGACAATAAACAAGGAACAAAACATGACAGGACGTGCTCTAATAGGAAAATAATCCACGGCGGGGTGGGGTGATACTGTTTATAGTTATACATTTAATGCTATGGAATGTCCATGTGACTTTTTTAGTTCCTGTTTTCGCTTACATTACAGCAGCTATAAATAGTTATTCCCTCACGGACTTGTCTTTTCTTCTGGCTCTTCAAGTGAATAAGACTACAGCTTGTGAGAAACCAGGAAGTGCAAAGGCATCTAGTCATCAACAGTTGAATAGCAGTAATTATTATTCGTAGATTGTGTGGCGTATCCTCCGTCTCGGTCAATGAGCTGTTACTGTAAAAATTATAAAGTACATGGAACATATTAATATAAACCTGTGATTTGTACTATAGTCAGCACTATAAATCAGCGATTTGGATGCAGGCAGACTACATCATGGTTATTGATGTTGGGAGGCTCACTAGCATGTACACGGCTTACAGATGTACACAAGCAGTGCGCTCACTTGGCATGCAATCACGACACCATGACAAACACAACGTCTGAACATTTGTCGAGCTGAGAGTTGGGTGGTGATGCCGACAACAACTCCATGTCCTCATGATGCCCGACACACCCTTTCTCTACACACACTTACAGACTCACATCAACTACGGGGACTGGCAATAATTGAATTGCAGAGACAAGCTCATCAGCTAGTCACCTGAGCACTAAAGATAATAAGCCCGCTAAGCCACAGCTCCTCCCTCTCTTTCTTTCCCCTCTGTGTACAGCCTTCCTCTTTTTCTGTCTTTTAAAGATAGGACTTCCTGGTTCATTTCCCAGACACGAGCCACACGTCATTGTTACTATGGTGACCCAAGATTACAGCCAGCCCCTGTCTCTCTGTCTGTTGTCGCTCTCTTGTTCCACCAGCTCCCTATTTTATTATGCTTCACTAGCATGGGGAAGCGGAGGACAGAGAATTCATATCCATATCTCTCTCTTCTTTGACTGACAATCCTCCCAACCCAGGTTACAGTGAAGCATTACTAATCAAGCCCGGAGCTGAATGCCTTGCTGTGTTTCTCCTCTTCCATCTTCCAGTAGCATTAAGGATTTACACAAAGCAGCTTATAAGGGTTGTATCACTTTTTCCTTCTCTTAGGACTTGTCAAGGGCAAAGCTGAATTTCTGTTCCCGTCCTCTACTTGTGTTCCCTCCCATTGCTGGCCTCCTCAACAGTAAATAAACGGCATATGCTATAAAATGCTGCATACACATTTCAGTACATGCTAATGTAGAAAAACACACAAGCTTGAAAACATGTCACGAGTTGTGATGTGTGTATGACTGTACTTATTCTTGGGGATTCAAACACGCATGAATTTTCTAGTCTGTAAATTCAGTGAGGTGATTCAAAAGGGATAATGTATGGTAAATAACACATATATGAATAAAGGAATATTAAACAAAGGTTACCGGAACTACAAAAACACGCTATATGAACAAACCTTTACGGGAGATCGGTCCAGAACACTCGTATGTGCTTTCTGAACATCCTGTGCCAGATTCAGTTCTCCTTCGGGGTTATAAGAATCTCCACTCTGCTGGGAAGATTGCCATGAGATTTTGGAGCGTGGCTGTGGGGATTTTTGCTCATTCAGCCACACGAGCTTTAGTGAGATCAGCCACTGATGTTAGGTGAAGAGGTCTGGGGCGCAGTTAGTGTTCAGTGGGGTTGAGGATGCGGGGCACTGGATTTCTTCCATCAAACTTGGCAAATCATGTCTTCATGGACCTTGATTTAAGCATGGGGCATGGTCATGCTTGAACACGTTTGTTCCCCTTAGTTCCACTGATGGAAAATTGTAATGCTACAGCACACAAAGACATCCTATATAATTGTGTGCTTGCAAGTTCATGGCGACAGTTTGGAGAAGAAAAACACCTGGATGTGATTCTCGGGTGTCCACATACTTTTGACCACACAGTCCAAATGGTACTGAGCCACGAATAACGGACTACAGTAAAATCTATTAAAGTAAATAATGAAATGAAACCCTGTCATCTATGGCATGTTTTACAGACAGTTGCTTAGTTACAACCCATAATGTAATAAATATTTTCCATAAACATTACGGTGCGCCATTACGGTTACTAAAATCCAAAATGTTGTTATAAACAGTTTATAGGTAAAAGATTTTGATTGATGATGATAATAATAATAATAATTCGATGGTGTAGCAACTCTAATTACATCAAGAAACTGATTGTGTTGCATTAATAGGTGCCACTTTATGAAAGAACAGCTGGCCACTGACTCATTTATGTAATTATCACAATGTGACACCATGTGCAAACTCATGCATACAGAAATCAAGAATCATATTAAACATCACTGAAATTGGGCACTTGAACACCTGATATGATCTTTTGCTATTCTAGCCCATCCGTTTCAAGCGTTGTTGTGTTGTATGCTTTCTGAGATGCTGGTCATGGTTATAAAGAGTGCTTATTTAAGTTACTGTAGACTTCCTGTCAGTTTCCGAACTTCTCAAACCACCCTGCCTGGCATCAGCAACCATGTCATGGTCAACATCGCTGACACCACATTCTGATGTTTGACGTGAACAGTAATGCTATCTGCATGACGTTATGTGTTGGGCTGCTGCCACATGATTGGCTGATTATGTAAGTATACAAATGTGAAGGGGAACACACATGTATG
>JAQQZR010000003.1:17155138-17166891 GCA_030068235.1 Notoglanidium macrostoma | reverse complement strand
ACAGTCCAAAGACATGCAGATTAGGTCAACTGGCTACTCTAAAGTGCCCATAGGTGTGAATGCGAGCGTGTGTGGTTTGTCTGTGTTGGCCCTGTCCTTACAATGAAATTTTTTACTAGCAAAGCGGATGAAGAATTAGCTAAATTTGTCCAGGTCATTGGATTTCTCTGAATGGCCTGTTTATCAAGGAAATACATTTTGAGCACTTGAGAGAGCCAGGTAAGGCAGTGCTTTTGATGAACCGACTTCATAGGAATGTACAATACGTAGTTCTACACCACCGCACAAATATCCCACGCAGCTAACAAGCCAACGCCGGTACCGACAGTCAGCTGACAAACTCATTACAAAGAACGAACAGGAGAGCGAAGGCGTTCTTGATCATTCCTGCAGCAGAAAATCATTGAATATCATGTGGTTACAGTGTTATAACTTGGCATTCATGTAGCTGAATGGCCCAGTGGGCAAAAGTACAGGTCAGACTAAAATGCTAACACCATCACGCAGACTTCGATTCCTGCTTGGTAAAACGCAGCTGTAACAAAAAGGGCACTTGCGTAATCTTATTATATAGCAGGAAATATAATGGACATGATTTGTCAAATGCCTGCTGAGTATTTGGGTCTCCCATCAAGCACTGTTAGCATAATGCTATCTAGGTATTTATTATGGAAGATAATGTTATCTTCCCTAATGCAGTACAACAAACATCAGGTACTTTTATCATCTAGATCTAAATTATGACGTGAGGCAAGGCCCTTAATAAATAAACAGCCTACCTTTTTCAAAGTGAAGTCATGACCATGGTTGCTAGTGCTAACTCTAACAGAACTCCCCTGGCTAACGTAGAGCACAGAGGCAGGGCTTTGTGTACATTGGCAAGAGCGAGGGACGGCCTCAAAGGGAAGAATATTGCTCCGGTGATGCGGAATTTCGCTTTGACAAATGTTTGACTAATGCACCTTGGTCAAGGTGTACTTTGAAGGATTTCCTTTTTGGAAATTAAATTGAATGAAAAACAAGTTAAAGAGCCAAGTGCACAAGGAAGAGCCTCAGACGGAATCTGGACACCCGTCATACTACAAACCATGTTACTGGAGATTTTAGCGCCGACCATAATTGTGACCCACCTGACCGTCTAATCATTGCCTTCAGAAGTTCTTGATCAGAGGTGCGTTTGATTTTGGTTGGAGAAAAAAAAGCCCTGCAGAAAGGTAGATCTCCGGGAACAGGGTCGGTGACCACTGCTGTAGATTTACCATATGGAAGACTGAACACACAAACTCTGGTACGTTACCTCTCTGCCTGTCAGGATGTGACGTGCCAGCTTCACTTTTGCAAAGTTGCCCTTGCCGATGGTTTTGAGTAGGCGGTAGTTGCCGATGTGAGGATGCTCGTCTGAGAGGGAGGCGATGGAGTTGCGGCAGCGAGCTCCCAGCGAGCGATTCGACCAGCCCGAGCCCTTGTCCGAGCGGCTGGCGGAGAGTGAAGCATGCTACAGAAGAAGCAAAAAAAAAAAATCACAAAACAGTTTCTGTGGAAACCAGCCTGATGGCTATACTGTCAAGCAGGCAGCACAGAGCTGGAATACACTCGAAGACTGTATTATAAACTATACTTTGTTTGGTAAGACATGAGATATATTAGACATCTGAATAGCACTTTCCATAGCGTGTAAATGATCTCTCTATGCCAAGCTGCTGATAGGCCTGAGGTGCGAGGTTCAGTGAAGCATCTTGGTGCCATTTAAGATCTAATCTACTCCGGAATGTGCAATGCCATTAAACTGTCTTTGCACTTTGATGCTAACTGACACCGCGGCATTCTTTCCACCGCAGTGAATCTCCGCAGGCTGGCCCATGTGAACATACAGTAAATACGTTTCTAGAGTGCTTTCATTTCGTCACAGGGCCATTCCATGTGAAATCTCGGAGACCGAATCTCGGAAGTTCGTCGCTGCACGTATCGGATTTTCTTCATCCTGTTTGGATTTGTTAGTTGGGACCTAAAACTAAACTAGGTGCAATATTTCAGTTTAATTTTAATATTCTTGTATGTTTTTCATTTCCAGCCATGCTCAATATCTTCCCAAATATTAATCTGAGCAACATGAAAACTGGTGGAGATCAAGAAAACCATGTTCTCACTTTCCAATTTCAAAACGTTTTTTTGGGCTATAGGAGCCATCTTTAATGGTCAAAGACGATGTAAGTCACAGCATTTTCTTAAGCTACATCATTTCATTGGCCTTGCGTCCGGAACAAAACATTCCCGTAAGTTTTCCAGGGCAGAAAGCTGTGTTGACATAGAAGTAGGAACAGGAACAGTTGTGTGAACAAGGTTCAAACTTGATGAATTAGAGAATTAATTTCAATTAATTAGAGTGGCTTGTAATCAAGTCTCCATCAGTGAATCAATTAAAAAGACTTCAGGTTAAAACTATAGTGAATTTTGTGCTACACAACTGTACTTTTTTGACCATATAACACAGTTATAGAAGCGAGTTATTTGTAATTGTAATTATTTGCAATCTGGTGTCACCCAAATGAAGACAGGTTCCCTTTCGAGTCTGGTTCCTCTCACGGTTTCTTCCTCATTGTCTCAGTGAATTTTTCCTCACCACTCCGGCATTGTCAGGATTGTTAAAACATTGTCAACAAATGAAATTGAAAAACTAACAAAATATAAACCTGGTATTGATTATTGAGTGCCCATTTACACAGTCAGTTGTTTGTCTGGATTGATGTGATTAACATTTTCATTTTACTTAAATTAATTCGAATGAACGGTTTTCCAGGCTGTGAACACTTTTGCCAATGAAAACGTTCTATGCAGGTGTAACCGGAGATGAAATATATTTCATACATACTTGTTCTTTGAGGAAAAAATTTTGATTTCTAAAATAAATAAAAACAAACATATGTAACACATATAATTCGTGATATCTGAAGTCTTAACATACAGAAATGCCAGTACACCTTTATTTTAACACACCGTAGTTCTTCTCAAGAAGAGAATTAGATTGTGCAACTCTTCCAGACCCCACGCCATTACGAAGACCGTGTCCAATTTCACAAATCTTAGAATCAATTAAAATGTGCAAGTCTGATTTCTCAACATACAAGATTTCTCTGAAATGTTCACAATTTGCATTTATTTAAAATCTTCTCTATGGGTAATCAATTTTGTGACCTCATTTCTCCAATTACGTGTAAGGTTTCTTTTACACAAATGTCGCAATACCTTTGAAAATGGCTGTAAATACCAAGTCTTTACCAATGTTATAAATAAAACCAGGAAATCCTGGGTAGTGGCAAGTGGCTCATGCTTTACTATCTGAATCCATTCCAAGGCTTCTTTTGCATTATATATGGCTCACTAAATAAAAAGTTGCTAGCCTGTGTTAACAATATTAAGAGACAACGCATTAGAAAACAATTCATTTTCATGTGCATGTACAGTCACTGAGCGACAAACCCAATAGCGACATATGAGCGACATATCCTCAGTACAACGTCAAACAACCGGCTCAAATGTTGCCTTGGACCAATCATAAGGCTTGTGTGGGCTGACACTTCTTCAGTTTCCCAGTAATGACTGCTACACATTCACAAGACACAAAGTATAAGTTAAACGAACGACTACGGGTCACCGTTATCCCACACAGCCCATGAATATCTGACACCAATTCCAATCCTCAAATCATTGTGAAAATGGATTCCGCCGCCCACCAGACCCGGTCCCTCACTCTGTTGGACTTCCTGTGTCCCAGGCTAAGGATCACCTCCAGTCCTGTACCGATCTCTATCAAACAGGAAAACCAAGCCTTCTCAACACTACATGCTTTCACAGGTTTAAACACGTTTCACACACAAACTGTACCGCTTCATCCACATCCTTCAGCTAATGCCGGGACATTTTTAAATTCTACCCAGTACTGCTATCTATTGAGCGACCTTTCCACCACCCCATCCCTTTTTATTTTCCTTTCAAGAAGAGCACATTGATTCTCCCATGGCCTGACGCTCTCATTGCCACACCAATTTATTCAGGAGCATGGGGGTAGGGCGATGGATGGTGGGGCATGACGGGGGCGTATGGGGGCTTGGAGAGATCCACAGCAGGCACAGCTCTATTTGTAGAAAGGCAAATTGGGAGGAGGGGAAAAGATCTCCACACCCAAAGCCACACCTTGCTTATAACAAGAGGATGCCAAGATGACAGTGCATTTCAATTCTCCATCACAAACCCCATTGTACTGAGAAAGGCTGAGCTGGGAATTATCCCATCTACAAAGCAAAGAGGAACAACCAGAAAAACAAACAACCAGGTTTCTGTTGCTAGAACAGCTCAGTGTGGTATAAAAACGTACGCAAACAAGAGGACGCACATCTTTAAAAAGAAAAGATGTCTGCTGATTGTGTGGGAACAAAAGGCGTACTAGGTGGAGCAGACGTGACGTTAACCCCCATATAAAGTTTCTTTATTCGCTGCCATTTCTAAATAATTAACTCTAAATATTTCCAAGATCATTCGTCACATAAAAGCCATTTAAACATTTTAACATCTGATTTAAATGCCACCAACAACTTCATATTATTCTTATTAGGTTTCCGTCTCTTGGACATCTTTCGGTTGAACATTGCGTTCCAAACCACATCAAGCTTTTCTCGCCACAAACGGCGCTTGACTGTAGTCCTCTGGTGCCTCAGTCCACGCCCTGATGTTGGACCATATGCCTCTGCTTTGAACATTATCCTGCATGGGGCAACACATGAGGACCCATGAGGGTGTCAGGACAGGTCAGGGTTTGCTCATCCACACATCCACACCACACATCCTGCTTCTCGGCCACTTCAGTCATCCCTTCTCCCTCCACACTCTTCATTTCATGTCCTGTTTTTCACGCTGGTGTTAGATTCGCACAGGCCAGTTCCTCATTTTCAATTCTTCTAGCTTCATTTCTCTGAAAGTGATGACTTGACAACACCCACAAGCGATGCTACAGGATGTCATGTCATGTTAAAATCACTTTTAGAAACGTACGGGTGTGGGTGCGACCTATAGACATAATCTCTCTCACACGTTCACTTTTATATTTTCTAAATTTTGCCTTTGCACACGGCTACAGCAAGCTCACAGTGTTGCTCTTCATATTGTGGGAATAATTTAAGCCCTTCTCACGGTGAAACTGCTTCTCTGTTTAGATGAATCATCGATCTGTATCTGTTTAGAAGACCGGGAGTTCTCAAACTTGGGTGTGCAATATAAAAATTAATTCCTCAGACTGCCTCGGTTATTTCATGATATTTAAATGTGTACAGTGATAGCTCTACCCTAAACCCTTCACCAATAAAACATGATCAATTGAAGTTGACATTATTTATAGTTCTATTTGTTACCCTGCAATAAATATAAGATTTTTGATAATGGTGAGGGCGGTGTAGTGGTTAGCACTGTCTCCTCACAGCAAGAAGGTTCTGGGTTCAAACCTGATGCCCGACTTTCTGTGTGGCGTTTTGCATGTTCTCCTTGTGCCCGTGTGGGTTTCCTCACACAGCCTAATGCAGATTAGGCTGACTGGCTACTCTAAATTGCCCATAGATGTACCTGTGGGTGTGAATGGCTGTTCGTCTGTACCAACGGTGTGTTAGCTCAGTGACAGGTTGGTGATCTGTCCAGGGTGTACCTCGCCTCTCACATGGAGTCAGCTCCACGACACGTATCGGACAAAAGGTATAGATAATGGATGGATGGATGATAATGGTGAGTTTAAAAAAGAAAGAACATCACAGATCCCCTGGATATCCTTCACTGTCCCCACTTTGAGATGTCCGTCAAAAGCTGCAAAGCTGCTGATTTTGTCCAAACTCCTGATGTCTAAACAATGTTTAGTTTCCATTATCGACATGGCAAAACATCCCTGCAAAGTAATACATGGCTCTGATAGACTAACTGCCTGAAATCCTGCGACACAGAGCATTCAGATGGCTTGGGAAGTCTCACCTTGGCATGTGATCACAGAGCCAAACAAAAAGCCCCAGCTGAGACCCATCTGGTAAGTGTACGGTGCACAGAGGACCCATCCCCCAGTCACAGCTCTCCTAATACACAAAGGGACGCCAACAGCATCAGCTGTCAATCGCCACAATCAGCACAGCAAACAAAGTCATGATGCAATCCCTGAACAGGCCTAAGCAGTAAATCACGCTGTTCACACTCAGCTTTCATTTTTTTATCTACTAAAAGGTTTGTGGTTTGATAACACCAGGGTACTGGAAACATTAAAGTGGTATAAAGCTGGTTCTTCAGGCTTGTTGCTGTTGCAGCACATCAATACCAACTGCAATAACAATTTCATTAACACACTCCTGAAATGAACTGAATGCGCAGAACTGGAATACGGCAGACTTCTCATGTGGTGTGTTAATTACATCAGAACAAACACAACTAGCTAAATATTTACAAATATTAGTGTGCTCCATGACAAATAGGTTTCCCGATTAAAGACTATAAGAATAATCATTCAAATATGACGGAGCAGAGATTTATTTTAAGGTTGTGAAACAAAGATCTTTCGAATTCACATTTTTATTTATATGAAAAATTGATTGTTTATTCACAATCAGCCATTATCAGAGAACTTTGATGAGGCATTTGGCTCTTTAAAGACCTCTGGGCTGAGCTGCTTATCATTTCGATACAGCATCCTCACAGCCAGTGATGTCGATCAAAACAACCAACAAGCGTTCAAATACCTGCAGTCGAAAAAATGTACACATTTTGTAAACGATTCCCACTTCTTTCCAGAACATGGGTTGCTCACATGCAGTAGGTTTCAAGAAACATGTCTTTGTTTTTCGCAGTCTGAACTCTGGGTTAGATTAGCTCAGGTATGCAGCTAATGGCTGGCTGTCTGGCTTTTTTTTCCGAGGAACCCCGAGTGGACACAACATATCCAGCCTCTGAGGCTCAAATTCCCTGTTTGCCATTAAGTTGAAAAACTAGGTCAGGATAAAAATCCCAAAAGACATCAGGAACCTCTAACTGTATGCACACACAAACTCGCCAAACATAAGACTCGGACTCACTGATTATTAACTCTCCTCGGTGTTCTATTGCTCTCAGATTATCGAGAATATGTACATATAGAGCATTAAGCAACACTATAGGAGTTTTGTTTTATTAAATTAACTAACGGAAATACATCTAATATCCAACCATACATGTTCTTTTTATTCTCAAGCATCGTTGGGGGAGGTATAAACTGAATTGCCAACAGTACATCCCGCGCCGTACATATTTACAATTCAAATCTTGTGGAGAAGAGCTCGTTGAGGCTGCACTTGTTTGACGCGTTGAGCATTATGTACTACATGCATCTTTAATGAGAGAAAAAGGAAAACCAGCTTGTCAAAATGCTCGAAATGCTTCCTATTGCCACAAGTTCAGTAATGAGAAGTGGTGTTACACAAGTGCTAACTCACTTCTCTTTAACACTGATACTGATCACAAACACAAACTAAACCAAACATTAGCATGAACAGAGTCTGATACTAAGTAGAGACATGGGGGGAGGGGGGGACGACCTTTTTTGGTTTTAAGCAAGTAGCTGGGAATAAAATGGCTGCTATTGTTACCAACCTGTTTTTTTATTTCAACAGATAAGCACAAGACAAATGAGCCTGAGCCTGTAGTTTCGGCCGTTGCATCACATTGTCTTGGACTACCCAATTACAAAGATAACTCGATCATCACCTGGCTGACATGACCTGTGTAGGTTGACTCCGTTTTTGCTCTGTGGTCAGGGCGGAAACACTGCAGAATCGGTCAGACTGGTTTCCCTGCATTGACATACTTCCCAGTGGGTTTGCCAATGCGCCATCAACTCCTCTGTCTGAGCCTCGGGTCACTTCCCTTCCAATCTCCATGGAGTCTCAAAATGATGGCTAGTGCAAAAGAAAAGCTAAGTGCTAAGATGTGAACTTTTTATGCGTTTTTCCATTCTGGATAATATATTGCTACTCTTAAAGTCTGAAGCACATCTACTTCTACACCTGACAGCTTTCTGCGGAAATCCCAAGTGCTAGAAGAAGGACTTTATTGTGATCTTGTCTCTTGCTTCATTTTAATTACATGTTTGTAAGACCATTGGGAGATCTCAATAATATATGGCAGTAAGATATTGGGGTGGAGGAAGAGACTGTAGGATTTTATATTTACAAAGCATTAAGTATTCATAATACATTGGGGCTATATTTAAATAATTGCATTTAAGAAGACAGATAGCTGCGTCTGAAGTACGAGTGTTAAGCTCCAATCACAGTACTGGGATCAATGGGAATATAAAAAGTACTGTACAGTTACATACATTTGTGTTCCCCAAAACAGTCTGTCACCAGTATAGTTGTGGGTTTTTTTTTTGGTCCAATTACTATGTACGTTAAAAAGGACACTGCATCCTCTTCTACCTACAGTTGGATCACCTAAATGCTTGCCATTAATAGTGTAACCCTGGTGACCATCATTTATAGCATGAATGTTTCTAGAAATGTATTGATGTATGCTCACTGTCCACTTTATTATAAACATCTGTACGACCTTTAATTCATGCAATTACCCAAGCAGAAAATCTGAACCTGGTCCAATCTTCCAATCTTCAACTTTCCAGTTCCACTAAACCTGTACCCACTGTAGCTTCAGATTCCTGTATCTGGCTGACCCGAGTGAAGTCTTAAAGTCGATTTTAACTTCTGCGTTGAATCTATCTATTAATAAACCAAGTGAACGCTCACTGAAAGCTTGTCCGAAGTGTTGTAAATTGTCTGTATCCGGTAGTATGAGCGGCTTGAAGCACTGCAGTGCTTAAAAACCAGTGTTTAAATCCACAGGATTTGATGGAGGATTAAACTGACCATTATAATGATCTATAACCACTATAGCACCTTGCATTATATATATTTTTATTAACACAATATTGTCGAAGAAAAGGAGACGCAGATGGAAATGTGTTAGCGGAAACGCGACGCTACCAAGCGGCCCGACCGATCACAGTTGTTGCTGTCTGCGTCACCGTGACATGTAGTTACGGTTTTTGGAGAGGTGCACGTCAGGCTATGGCGTGGGGTACGTGGCTACGTAGATGTGGCGCAGAAGTATTAATTGGCATTTATATGGTCTTCCTCGGTTGTATCCCATTCTCCTCAGGGTTCGACGTGTTGTGATATCGGAGATGCTTTTCCGCTCACCACAATTGTAAAACGTGACGATTAGAGTAACTGTAGCCTTCCTGTCAGTTCAAACCAGCTTGTCCATTCTCCGCTCTCATCAACAAGGCACAGAACTGCTGCTCACTGGATGTTTTTTGTTGTTCACTCCATTCTGGGTAAACTCTAGAGACTGTTGCATGTGAAAATCCCATGAGATGGGCAGTTTCTGAAATGGACAAACCAGCCCATGTGTCACTAACAACCATGTTGTTCACATTTCTTCCCTAATCTGATGCTTGGTGTGAACATTAACTGAAGGTATTGACTTGTATATGCATGATTTTATGCACTGCATTGCTGTCACACTCTAGAGTTTACTCAGAACGGTGTAAGAAAAAAAAAAAAAAAACAAATCCAGTGAGCAGCAGCTCTGTGGACGGAAATGACTTGTCGATGAGAGGTCAACGGAAAATGCTCAGACTGGTTCAAGCCAACAGAAAGGCTACAGTAACTCAGATAACCAGTCTGTACAATCACGCTGAGCAGAAAAGCATCTCGGCATACACAACGCATCAAATCTTGAGCTTCAACAGCAGAAGACATCAGGCTTCACTTCTGAAAGCCAAGAACAGAAAGCTGAGGTTGCAGTGGGCACAGGCTCACCAACAGTGACCCCACATACACTGATCACATCAATTCAGCCTGGGATATACGAACAATAATGAACAAACACAACATAATCCTAATGATTAGCTTAATGAATGATGCTTTTCTTTATATATATATACACACACACACACACACACACACTATTGCACCTCCACATTGTAGCAAACATACACTCTCATTTCTATAAAGATATGATGATAGCTACAAGGTCTAAACCTACACCTGTAAAAACTAAACTAAACTAAATAAAAGATGACGTAACTCTATAGATGCTCTGGCTTACAGTACTGTGCAAAAGCCTTTTTTTTTTTTTTTTGTACAAATTTGTTCTTTATTGAAAAGACGCAAAGGGTTATCACACTAAATACTGATTTTCTTTAGGTTATTACTGTTCACTGCACGTTGTAGTATTTTTTCATTTAAGCAGTAAGATTTAATTAAATTATTTTTGAAGCCATCTTTCTGCAGGTAAAAACGTACACATTAGCATAAATAATCTCCATGATCATTTAGTCAGATTTGTTTTTTCACTGAGAGGTTTTACTACCATGTAGGTTTAATGTCCATGGCAAGGATTTTCCTTTGGGTGGGTAGTAGTAATAGCCCTTTCCATGATATGTGGTGTATATGGCAATGAGGAAGCTCAAAGTAAACGGAACAGTAACTACATTATGGCTGCTTGCTACGCGGTAATGATTGTACAAATCACTTCAACTAACACACACCATTGTGTGTCGGGCCTGTAACTGTCTGGACTTGCTTGATTAACCTAAGGTAACCTATGTAGCCTTCCCTCGTCCCACATTTACTGATAACCCAGGACAGTTTTAAAGAAATGCCTGCCCTTTAGCAAGCGGAAACTATTCGTGCTATGCAGCCTTGTGGAGAAGACTTCAACTTACGTGGTCTGAATTCCTGTCGGTCTGCAATGTTGCCCGAGAAGACATGGTCCCTGAGGTCTTTCAACTTCAACAACGACACTTTATTTATTCCCTCTGTGTGTATAAAATGGAGTCTGGCAAAGAAAATCCGCCGTCATTTGGCCCTCTGTATCTCCGGTCCTGTTCTCGAGGCGAAATCAAATCAAAAGCCCAGACAGAGCCCTAACCACCAGACTGGGCTTGGCTCTCTTCTGCTACACAACATTATATATATATATATATACACATATATATATGTATATATATATATATATATTTATGTTTTCTCAAATAATTCACATGTTCGCTGGCTTACCGCGTTAACACTCCACACAATAGTTAAATAAATGTACTAAAAAATATGACTGAGACGAAAGTTTTTGCCCTATGTAGCCCTGATGTCTGCATCAGCCAGACTGGAGCGGCTCGTTTTTTTGTTGAGAAATGATGAAATGTCCCGAGCAGCGTGTTTCCATTCTCAAATCTCACCGCTTCCCATTACACAAGAGCTGCACACTCTTAACGCTCTTCCTCTTTCAAAGCTCCCACGTTAAACAGGCTGTCCTTCAGAGAGGCTCCCTCTCTGTCCATTTCCAGGAAAAGAAATAAATCAATTTTTTTTTTTAAATCCAGAAAGAGCAGCCTACAGACAGATGCCTTTCACTCTTTTAATCCCTCGCGGTCTTGTATAAGAGTAAAGATTTCAAACAAAGGCGAGAAACGAGGGAAGGAAAGAAAAATCTACAGGAGAGATATCCTTCCCAACATCCATATCTCACAGAGTACAAAAACATTAGGCAGCTGCTCCTACAATCTTCCTCAGCGTGTACACACCAGTATCGAGGAAGGACGTCAGGACAGAGAATGGGCTGGGCTGCGGTTACACACACACACACACACACACACACACACACACACACACACACACACACACACACACACACACACACACACA
>JAQQZR010000003.1:17132831-17155038 GCA_030068235.1 Notoglanidium macrostoma | reverse complement strand
ACACACACACACACACACACACACACACACACACACACACACACACACACACACACACACACACACACATACACATATCTTCTTAAAGAGACAATTCGCCCTTTCATTCACATAGCACAACACAAGCCCGAGCTGGCCGCTACATAAGCACAGCTAGCAACAAGTACCCCTGCACATATCAACGTACATGTTTACAATGGCCAGAAAATTGCTTTAAAAGCATCTCTACGCGTTTGCCCTCATTAAAAATACCCGTATTTAACATTTAAGATATGAATATGCACTTTAGAAACTGCCCCACAAAGTCCATCCCAAATAACTAGCCAGCTAACTTAGCTAAACTATCACACATTGGTCACTGGCAGAGATGAGTGGGATTTCAATACCCAGAGTCTCATGTAGTCATATTCTTAGCAATTTATTTAACAGTAAGCCAATCTTGCCAAAATACACCATAACAATTAAAATGATTTTGTTAAGTTAGCTTGCTAGCTAGCTCAGTATGCAGGGTCTGTGGCTAATGGGTATCAAGTCCATGTCACATATTTTGTAAAAGATCATAATGAGTATGGACAAAAGTTTGTTGACACCTGACCTTGAAGACTCATATGTGCTTACTGAACATCACATTACACATTTAGCCCCCCTTTTGCTGTTATAATTACCTCCACTCTTCTGGGAAAGTTTTCAACATATATTTTAGAGTGTGACTTTGGGGATTTGTTCATTCAAAGGTGTTCAGTGGGGTTGAGGTCAGGGGTCGGTGCAGGCCACTCAAATTCGTCCACTGCCGACCTTGGCGGACCATGTTTTCATGGTTGGGCCCCTTAGTTCCAGTGAAGGGAAATTGTAATGCTACCACATACAAAGCACAATTGTGCTCCCAACATTTTGGCAACAGTTTGGGGAAGGCTCATATGGGCAAGTGTCTGAACACCTTTTAGTTTTAAAATAGAAATGATTGTTTAAAATTTTTGGCATAGCACTGTGTTAATAAATGTGACCCAAACGCTAATCTATATTCATCCAAACATTAATATGAATTGAACAGAAGTTCATAAGTAGGGTATACCACAGTTCACTGTGCTGTTATACTTTGTCATGCGTTGCCACACATCTGTTGCTATTTTCAGTTCATATTCATGTCAGACTCCTTCTGAATTTTCACCCAGTGAAATCTATGCATCCCATGACTTTAATGATTTAATGAACTCCGAACTTGCATTGGCAGTGCATTTATTGTTGCGTGAAGTACTCATAAATCTTGAACACTTGCTAGGAAATGTTTTATACACCATGGAAGCAATTGCACTTTGGCCTTGTTTAGTTACACTGAATAGTTAAAGAAATCATCAGCTTATCCCTACAGGCCACTATTCGTGCCGAAGCTTCACCACTACTACTGTATTTCAATGATGAATGTGCATTGGAATGTCTGAAAAGTCATTAAATTCATCTAATTCCTTTGTTATTTTCTGTTGGTTAATCATTGATGAAAAAATGATTGACACAATATCATTTAGACATTATAATTCTACTAATTATATCTTGACATTTCTGATTACATACAGACTGAAGGTAGAAGTGATATCCTTATGTCATATCCTTAGGTTAAAAAAAAGAAAAGAAGAAAATCCAACCTGTCCCACTACTTAGGCAGGGTATAAAATATCCTTACAGGTAGCTTCACAGAGTGGAACTTTCCACATCACTAATGGGAGAGCTGGTAATAGGCCTTGTTTGAATCTGTCAGGTTTTTTCATGGTCCCATGCACAGATGTTAGTGTTACACAGTGACACCAAGCTAAACAATAATGTGTTGGTGCTGATCAGCAGAAAACACTTTATAGTGAGCTTTATAGCTATGTCCAGTTTTTCCAGCACTAAAACTCAGCTGATTTAACCAAGGAGGGGCTGCAGAATTAGCTAATGAAGTAAACATAGTCATTTTAAGCAGGAAAAACACAAAAACAGTGCTATTGCCCTTTAGAGATACAGATTAAAATGTATATAAAAGTGGAATTTCAGCCCATTTTACTATTGGGTCCTACTTTACTAGTGGGAACTATTTACCTCTATTAGGAGTATAGTTAATGGTACTTATTAAATAACATATGTTGTTTTTCTGATGGATCCATCTGACTAGAAATGCATGTGGCATGTATTTTGGTTGGTCTGTAGGCATCACAAAGGAGGTTAGTTAGCATTTGGTGGTACACCTACATAGGTCCAGTAAATATGTATTTGACAAAAACAACAACCAAAAAAAATAGAAAAAGAAAAAAAAACAAAGACCAATACAAATTCTAAAAAAAAGGTCTCAATTAAAATAAGTTGTAGGAAAAATGATATAATTGCATTTTCGAAATTTGTAAATTATCCAACTTTTACTAACATGTAAGAAACACAAAGGATGAGGGGAAAAACAGAAAAAATATCTATTTTAAAGAGTACATCTCAGGGCTTTTGTGGAGTAAATGGTTTAATTAAAACTAAGTAAGTACCTAACTCCTGATTGTTATTGGTTAATTCCTACAAAGTTCATTCAGTATAAGTCAAGGATGACATTCTGCACCACAGAATCAAATGTAAATAACAAAAATGATCAGTTTCAAGTTACTTATACTAGTCTTCATTCTTATCTACTGTAGTCTGTCTGTAGAAAATATAGGTCTGCACCATGAAGTTTATTAAATAGTAGTTTAATTAACTAAATATAAAGTGCACTGGGTTACCGGTAGAGGGCAGTGTTGGACCAGATTGCTTGACCTCTGCTTCCACTTCCTCTGTTTATCCACCAGTCCAGGGTAACATGACAAATAGTTTGATTGCTAATTTAATTGTCTATTGTTTGCTATTTCCACATGGGTCATCTCCATAACTACGTTAAGGACAGTGTTATAAGATTATCAGTTGACTGGAGAACAGAGTTGTTTTAATCATTAAGCAAGACAAATAACTTTACATTTAAGTAATATAACATATGATTTACTATGTTTATGCAGCAACCTATACAGCTGATATAATGCTGGTACAGCTCTTTACTCTGTTAGCTAGTTAGAAGAAAACCATACGTCTATATATAGCTTACAGGAAAATGCCTGTACAAAATGACAATGAAGTCACTTCAACAGCGTGCTGTGCATGCTGCCAAAAATCTGCTTCCTGTTACATATCCTCCCCATTCCTGAAGACCACTTGTGTGGTGTAGGGGCACAAGGCTCTTAGTGGTCTTAATAATATTGGCATTTTTTGTCATTTGAATCTTCTGTACAGACCCTAATCTATACTGTGATGATGCTTAGGCAACCTGAAATTGTTTCACTACTGTTATAACTTTTCAATTTATTTAGTTTACTTTCTTTTTCTGTGTGTGTAAAAATAAAACTGCGTATTTAATAGAAAAGTGAATCACTTTATTACTAATTAGTAAATAATTACAGTCATAAATGGATTACAGTGGCAGTGAATGTTGGCATAACAGACATAGCAAAAAAAGTCTGATTTTGTTTGCAAATGTATTAAACTCAAAAACCTTTTATTCAGAACTTTGTAGAAGCACCCTGGCAGAAATTACAACCTCTTGGATAAGTTTTTACAAGCTTTGCACACCTGGAATTGGGCAGTTTCTTCCATTCTTCCTGGCAGATCTTCACAAGCTCAATCATATTAGATGGGCATGGTCTATGAACTGCTATCTTCAGGTCTCTATGCAGATCCTCAATAGGGTACAAATTTAGGCTTTGACTGGACTACTCAAAGACTTTCAGAGATTTGTTCTGAAGCCACTCCAGCATTGTTTTGGTCCCAGCCTGGGGTTTTATGCACTCTGGAGCAGGTTTTCTTCAAAAAATTATTTGTATTTAGCTGCATTCTTCCCCCAGGTCTCCCTGTCCCCATTCAAAGCTTTTAAATGATTTTAAACCCATGTCCAGATCTACGCCTTTCCATAATTTGATTGCGGAGTTAATTGTACTGTTGGACCGTACACAGGTGTGTGCCTCCCTAAATCATGTCCAAACAATTTCATTTGCCACAGGTAGAATCCAGTCAAGTTCTAGAGACATCTCGAGGCAATCAAAGCAACCAGGATGCACCTGAGCTCAGATTGGTGTGCAAGGATCTTAATACCCATTTAAAAATAACATTTATACGAACTGAGCACATTATTAGGAACACATACACATTTGTGTAATTATTTAATCAGTCAATCATGTGGCAGCAGTGCACTGTATAAAATCATGCAGATACAGGCCAGCAGCTTCAGGTAAATTTAAATCAACCATCTGAATGGAGGGAAAATTTGATCTCAGTGATTCTGACTGTGGCATGATTGATAGTGCCGGACTGGTTTGAGTATTATCAAAACTCCTGATCTGGTATTTCACACACAACAGTCTCTAGAGTTTACTCAGAAACACATCCAGTTCTGTGGACTGATATGCTTTATTGATGAGAGAGGTCAACAGAGATTGGCCAGACTCATTCGAGCTGACAGAAGACTAGATACTCAGATAGCCACTCTGTACAATTGTGGTGAGCAGAAAAACATCTCAGAATGCACATGTCAAACTTTGAGGTGAACGGGCTACAACACCAGAAGACCAAAATTGGACAGTTGAAGACTGGAAAAATATAGGCAGGTCTGATGAATCTCAATTACTGTTGAGGCACACAATTTGGCACCAACAGCATGATTCCATAGACCCAACCTACCTCGTGTCAACAGTCCAGGATTGTGGAGGTTGTGTAATGGTGTGAGGAATGTTTTCTTGTCACACTTTGGGCCCATTGACACCAATCAATCATTACTTGAGTCTTTTCATGGTCACAGTTTATCCATCTTCTAATGGCTACTTCCAGCATGATAATGCACCATATAACAAAGCAAAAGTTGTATAATGGGAGATTCACAGCATGAAAGTGCAGCTGAAACATCTGCAGGAATTGCATGATGCAATCATGTCAACATGTATCGGAATCCCGAAGGAATATTTCCAACATCTTGTGAACTCAATGCCACAAAGAATTGAGTCTTTTTTGAGAGCAGGGAGAGAAGGGAGGCCTTACCTAGCATTATGAACTGGACTGGACTGGACTGATGACAGTTTGATCTAATGACATGGCACTTCTCGGTGATGGCCACAAGTGCTGTTTCTGTGGAATGTGTTGCTTTGAAGCTAAACTGATTGGGATCTTGGAGGTTGTTCTGGATGAGATAGAGATAGTTGATTGTGCATTCAAGGATTTTAGAAAAAAAAGAGATGTGACACTGGCCAGTAGTTGCAGATGTCTGAGGGATCGAGAGTGGGTTTCTTCAGTATGGGAATAACCCTTGTTGTTGTGCATGACCAGATGTTATGGAGTCATTAATGATGGTGAAGGTCTTGTGAGATGAGAAGGATGTGGAAGAGATGGAATCTAATGGGCAGGTAATGGGACTGCAGGACAGGAAGACTTGCAGGATCTCTTATGTTGATAGAAAAGAAAAAAGTGTCAGAGAAAGACAAGGGTAATCCTGAGCATGTAGAATAGGAGTCAGGGTAGGCGTGAAGGTCATGCTGGATTTTTCAGTCAAAAAGGATGATGAAGGGGGAGCTGGCTGTTTAATAAGTGAAGAAAAGATGTTGTGGAGCTTGAAAGAATCTTGTGAAAGATGTCTTGTTGTAAAAAGTGGTCTTAACAGAATTCACACCAGATAAGAATTTGGACAAGAGCGTGTGGCACAGTAGTGTGCAAAATGTGAAGGGGTTGGAATACTCTCCAAACCTACTGTATGCAACATAAATTTATATTTTACTAAATATTTACAAGAAAATGACCCTTATGAGCATTAACCTGTTGAAAAACTGTATATTCTTCTATATAAAGCCCCAAGATTTGGGTTTTCTCTCTGCTAACACTCATCAGTCGTTAAAAATGTTGGTAATTGGTTTACTAAATCCAGTGTCAGCAAGGGTCAAATGCTAAACTATGCAGCACTCTGGCTCTTCAAGACCCAAGTCTGACAACCCTGCTAATGCAAAGAGACAAGTTCACATTAAACAAATATAAGCCATTTTTCTCATTTCCCTATCTTGTGCCTAGTCTAGAGCAATGATCTTTGATTGGAGCCAACTGGGAACACATCTGTTTTCATTTGTCTTGATTGAGAAGACTGACACCTCAAAAATATTTGATGACCAAAAGATCTTGGTTTTGAAACAAATATTAGGTTTCATGCACCCCTAGATAAAGGACCAAAAGTCCAAGCATGGATAAATACTGAGAAATTATACTTAAGTTAAAGTCGAATGCGGAAATCAGAATCACCCAGCCTGAAAACTTGGAAGTGAAAAAGTTGCTACTTAGGTTGTACTTGCGTATTAAACGTAACGAATGACGTGAAGTTAATGCCACGTTTTGCCTGAAAACATCATTCAATGTATGTATATTTGAAATATTTACCATTAGCTAGAATTTGATTTGTTGAGTAGCCTGTAATATTAGTTACTGGAATTGATGCTAGACTAACCTGGCACTAGCAAAGAAAACAGGCTTTGTTAAATATAGCCCGTTAATGTTAACAAATTAGCTAAACTTACCCCAACATGCTTTTTCAAATTAAATAAAGATTATGTCTTCAAGGGAGGCAAAGAAGACACCTTAGTTTATACATACTATTAGGTATATATTATTCTATACTTATTTTTGCTTGCATTTTTGGGGGCTAGGCCAGGGGGTGCTCATCTTCATTTTCAACACAGAAGTTGGAGCTCTCACATGGAGTACATCGTGTACCATGAGAAGGTCAAGTTTTTTTTCTATATTGATCAACCTGATTGAATGCTAAACTGAGCCCATTTGTTTGCGGTATAGCTGACAGTTATTGGCTGGATGAGAGAAGAGACCTATGACAATTACTCAGCTTCAACAATACTCAAATAAAGTCTAAAAACATCAAAGATTTTGTGGGTGGAAACATTCAGTGTATTTCAGTATAAATAAATTTATTTGTTTAGCTTCTCAAGGATTAGGGTTAGGGTCATAGAAGTATTTGGATCAAGTCCAGCTCCATCCTCTGGACTTTTGGTTCTGCAGCAAGGACTATATATTAGGTGTTTTCTTTTTGGCTGGGTCATACCAGCCCTTTGCACATGAGATTGTAGAACCCTGATCTAAAGAACTCTAAATACAGATGTACAAATTGAAAAATGAAGCATTGGGGAAATGTAGCAAGGTCAGAACATCCCAATTACACCATCTTGTGGCTCGTAATAAAAATACATTACTAGAAACATAAGATGACGTTTGACCATTTCTTTGCATGTACACTCTTGGGTTGTTTTAAGCTTTTAATGGCAGCAAATCACTGGTCAAGAAAAGTAGCAAGAATTAAACAAATAGATAAAGTAAACTGGCGTGGGACAGCTTTTCCCTTGATTTCCTTTAAATGTTGAAGTCTCGTGGGTAAACTTGCAGACGGCTTTTTACAGATAGAAGAGTCCATATTGTTCCACTCGATGTTAAAGTCTTCAAACTGAAAATATTTTGGAAAATTTTGAAGTTAGTTTCAATTTTATATCATTTAAACATTTAAATCTTTTCATGATTTTCTCTTTGTGTACCAGATGACTATGTAAGTGAATTTCCCTGTTTCCAGCTTCTCCCCCCAACAGTTTCAGCAACAAGCATTGACAAGCAAAAGAAGGCCGAGGTCTCAGGAGTGCTTTTTTCAGTTCCTGTTAATCTTCTGCCCAGTGATTTTTGTTGAGACCATTAAAAGCTTAATGTTTCGCAATATTGGGTTTGCCTCATTTTTTTCCCAAGGAGTGTACATATATTCACCTGCATTCACTGCTTTGTCTTTGTCAGGGTTACGGCAGATCCAGGGAATATCCTGGAAAACTGGAAGTGAGATGGGAATACACCCTGTCCGTCAGGTCATCATGTACACACCTTATCACTCCTTGGAGCAATTTTTAAAAAAGTGGCTGGACTGAAAACACAGACACAGACAGAATATGTGAAACTCTGCACCACTATGCTGCCCTGTTTGCATGTACAGGCTTAAAATTGGTACAAACAACACTTGCAAAAAGCAGTACCCCTGAACTGCATTAAAACTTTAGGTACCAGAAATAGAGATTTTACAAAAAGCACCTAATGCAATGTTGACAGTGTTGTTGTAACTGTATTGTATATAATTTTAAATACACACACAAACACTCACACACATACATACACACAAACACTTTGTGTCATGAATGTCAAAAAGTAGTCTTAACTGGTTTAGTTTTTAGCTATGATGTTCTAACACATTACAACTAAGCATATTAGTTTATTGTAAATAGTGAGATGGTAACACACAGACACTGCAAATATTTCCCATCATAAACTTGATCATTCTTTTTCCTCCTCACACTGTGCTGTACAAATAATACATGCACCCAGGATTGTCATAATGCATTGTAAGCACTTCAATGTCTCATATGCTGATGTACTTCATGCTCCTCTTTCCTTTGATGTGGCAAAATTGGGTACATTCTCGTCGAAGTAATCACTAGTGGTTTTTCTTCTTAAGCAGATGCTGAAGGGAGTCCACATGCACACACACTTCTGTTGAGTTTCATTTCCTTTCTTCTCAAACAACGCATCGGTAAGTTTTACTTATACACAATAAAATCTCTCTCTCTGTCTCTATAATATATATACACATATATAAATATACACACACACGCACGCACGCACACGCACACACACACATATATATATATATATATATATATATATATATATATATTTATATATATACATATATAAATATAAAAGACAAGTCAAATAAATCCTTTTTTTTTATTGTTTATTGCAAAAAAAAAAAAAATGTGTTCTCTGGGTTTAGTATTGACAGTATTGAATAACCAACATAACAGACGGACTTTTTTTATACCCTCACCTGGGATCCCCAGTGAAACCTTGTTTATTCTGCTTCTAGGACAAAGATTTGAACCATGCTTATACACTTCGGTGCAGTAATGACCATCATTGCAGTGGCTCATGCTTGTGTAATGTCTTGTGAGTGTGTAGACAACATCACTATCACTTGTTTCAACAAGAACCTGTTGGAATTGCCTCTACCTCTTCAAGGTACTAAGGACCTCTTTGTTAGTAACAACAGGATCCAGGCTCTCCCCAGTGAAGGTTTAGAAGAATTACATGTCCTTGATCTTACCAATAACCGTCTTGGTGATTGGCTTGCTTATACTACCAGATTACCAAATATGAGAAACCTTACTCAGCTGTTTCTCAGAGGAAATGGACTTAGCTCTTTTAAGACTGGACTATTTCAAGAACTGATTAATCTGAATTACTTGGACCTCAGTGAAAACCGTGTGCAAATTATCCCCCAGAAGTTCATCCAAGGTCTGAGCAACCTTCAAACTCTTATTTTGAGCTTAAACCAGATACAAACCCTCTCCTGTGGCGTTTTTGGAGAAGCATCTAAACTTAGGGAGCTCCACCTGAACAGTAATATCATTGAGGTGCTAGATACATGTGTGTTTGAAAACTGTGTCAACCTGAACAGGCTCTTCCTGTCCAACAACCATTTGAAAAGTGTAAATCAAGGGACCTTCCAAAGTGCACTTGGGCTGGTTCACCTTGATCTCAGTAACAACAAGCTTACCACTGTTCCCACTGATGCCCTTAAGGACACCTCCAATCTCACCAGCCTCTACCTGCAAAAAAATGCTATCATGGTAGTTCCTGAAAATGCTTTCTATGGGCTATCAACATTAAGAAAACTGTATCTGAATAACAACCACATTGATATTTTAGCTGTGACCTCTTTCAATGGCCTTTACCAGCTTGGTGAACTAGATTTGAGTTTCAACCGGTTGCAGACTCTCTCCTCACAGGTATTTCGAGCTCTAGACAAACTAGAAAACCTTAATCTATATCACAATGCATTGACATTTCTTCCACAAGGCCTGTTTAATAATTTGAAAAGGTTAAATGAACTACAGATGGACAGAAATAATATTCAGGTCATTTCCCCAGATCTATTTCAGCCACTTTCAAAGCTCAAGTTTTTACAGCTAGATAATAATCGTATCTCAGAGCTCCACCTATCCTCATTTGAAACAATGAGAAAGCTTAAACACCTTGATCTAAGCAACAATCAATTGACAAAAATTTCCAAGGGGATTTTACACAAGGCACCACTGCCACTTCATGATGTCCAACACCAGTCCTCACAAGGTGGTCCTGCACTAAGCGAACTTAACCTGAACAATAATAATATTTCAGTGATAGACAAGCATGTGTTTGAAAACTACACCAATTTGAACAAAGTCTTCTTGTCCAACAACAATCTGAAAAATTTAGAAGAAGGGACCTTCAGGGGTGCACTAGTCCTGACTCATCTCGATCTCAGTGAAAACAGACTTACCTCTGTGCCCACTGGCGCACTTAAGGATACCCCTAATCTCACACATCTTTACTTGCAGAAAAATGAGATTACATTTGTCCCTGAAAATGCTTTCTCAGGACTATCTACACTGAAGAAATTAGACTTGAGCAATAATGCCATTTTAAATTTAAATGAGAAGTCTCTGATGTCTCTGTTCAATCTTGTGGAGTTAGATCTGAGCTTCAACCAACTGCAAACTCTTACAAATGTGCTTCAAGACTTGGGGAAACTGAAGATCCTTAAATTGCACCGAAATGACCTAGTATCACTCCCCAATGGTATGTTCAACAATTTGACTGAATTAACTGAACTACGGCTTGATGGCAATAATCTTTTTGACATCCTACCAGATCTATTCCATCCACCAACTGAATTCCAAGATTTAGACATGGACAATCATTATATCTCTGAGCTTAACTCATCCTCATGCACAGCACTGGCAAACAACCTCCTGACAAAAAATTCCAAGCATCTTCTCAACATTACATCATCATACAATGATGTGAAATCCCTAGCCTCACTAACAGAAGCTGAACAGGAGCTCATACTCAGTAATAATTCAGAGGTGATGGATATGAACTGCACCACCGCAATCAGGCTCTTTCTGTTCAACAACCATTTGAAAAGTGCAGAGAAAGGATCTTTTAAGAACACACTGATATTGACTGATCTTGATCTCAGCAAAAACAAGCTCACTACTATCCCGAGTGGTGCCTTTAAGTATACTACCAATCTCACCAGCCTCTACTTGCAGAGAAATGCTATTACCTTCATCCCGGAAAATGCTTTCTCTGGACTATCTGAACTGATAAAATTGGATTTAAGTGAAAATCACGTGGTTCTTTTGCATGAGAACTCCCTGAAAGGTCTTTTCCAGCTTACAGAACTAGATTTAAGCTTCAACCGATTGCAGGACCTCCCCTCAAATGTGTTCCAAGACTTGGGCAACCTGGAGATTCTTAATTTGTACCACAATGCTCTGGCATCACTTCCTAGCGGTTTGCTCAACAATCTGACCAAATTAAGAAAATTAGTGCTTGAAAGGAATAATATGTCTGTGATTGCACCAAACCTATTCCACCCACTGACCGAACTCCGAGAGCTACAGCTGGACAACAATCACATCTTTGAGCTCAACTCATCTTTATTTAGAACACTGACAAAGCTGAAGCATATCTATTTAAACAACAATGTTATTATGAGAATCCCCAAGCATTTTCTACACAAAGCCCAACATCTTAAAGTTGTACATCTGATGAACAATCATATTAACTACGTTTCACGGTTTGCTTTCAAAGGCATTAAAGGCCTCCGTTCTCTGAGACTCAGCAACAACAGCATTTCTGTTCTCCACCCTGAGATGCTGACTGGTCTTGATGTCCTACAGGAGCTTGGGCTAAATATGAACAATATACACAGTCTCCCAACTGGATTTTTCGCAGGGCTTCAAAAATTGAGGATGCTCGACTTGGCCAACAATGTTTTGAGTTCCCTGTCAAACGACGATTTCAAAGACTTGACAGAATTAAAAGAGTTGCACCTTAGTTTCAATAAACTCAATAAACTACCATATAAAATTTTCATGGCTCTGGGCAGGTTACAGAAGCTCTTCTTGCAAAACAACCTCCTGTCCCACTTACCCCCAAAAGTGTTCTCTCCTTTGACCTTTTTGCAAGAGCTTCATTTGGATAACAACAAGCTCCACCATCTTCCAACTTCACAATTTCAAGGCCTGACGTACTTGAGGCAACTACATCTCAAATCAAACAGATTACGGTCACTAGATAAAGGGACTCTGGAGGCTCTGACAGCACTGAAATCCATATATCTCAGTGCTAATCCATGGGACTGCTCTTGTGCATCTAATATGTATGTCAGCACATGGAGCCGTATGAATAGTCAGTTAGTAAAGGATACCTTCACCTGCTCTGGAAATCATTCTCTTCCTGTCTCAGATTTACAGCAATGTGTCAGTGCTGCCCATTTCTCTGCATGTAAACCACACTTGCAGATAATAAGCGTTATGACAATTTTCATTGTGCATTTTTATATTGTGTGAGATGTGTTGTACGAATTAATTTTGTTTTCCTTTGCTATAGTACAAAAGATGTACCTAAAATTCAGCCTTAGTGTGAAAATATTGTAAAACAGCATTTAAAAAAATGTATCTATAATTACCAACAATTTAATAACATTTATTTTAGCCTCAAACATGCAACACAGCATCTTGTATAACCTTTAAAAATTCTTAAAAAGTTTATAAATTCTGACTTTTCTCCAAAGCTGCTTCGTGATAATGTGTATTAAATGCTATACAAATAAAATGCTTCTGCAATAGCTTACAAAATAAAATCTTTTTTTCTGTGTTTTTGTCTTTTCAAATACTATTGTGTGGAAGACAGAAGACTTGGGTACATGACTAATTGGTGTATTTCAGCCCCTAAATCCCCCCTGTGCACACACACACACAAGAATTTTCCATTTTAAGCTCAAAAATGCAGTCTGCTAAAAATCTGACAGAGGAGGCATTAATAACTCAATTATTTGACAAAATTATGAATAAAACATCAGTAAAACTCGATATTCTTGATAAAACTAAATATTCATTCAATGACAGTTTAACTGGTCTTTATTGATTCAGCAAACGACTATTTTCATGAGTAAACACATGTCAGAGTCTTGATCTGAATTAGAGGAAGGAAGCGATGAAGCGGAGCTGTTGTAAGATTTCTTTACAAAACAATGCACTTAAGCTACTAAACATATCCATCACAAAAACATTTGACTCTCAGTATTTCAAATACTTGTATAAATAAGTGCATGTTTTCTGGGCTTATCCTCATCAGCTTTCCCAAAGTGTTCATGAAAACTGTAGCATTTCCAGTTTTTTTAATTTTCTACATCTTTCTGCTGTTTCAGCTAAAACAGTGATCGACTAGACGCAAATAAAGTTCGTCTGGCAGAGAAGCCAATTCACAAAAAGACACATTTGTTTCTTGTTGTTGTTGCCATTATATCATTCTGGACAAACACCAATGTTAGGAATTATGTGTTTCAATTCTTTGCATGCTAAAAACGCCCTATTAGCAATGTTGGAACCGCTCATATTTAATCAAAATCTCATATTTAAGATTAACTACATGCACAGTACCTAAGGCAGCCTGACCAATGACACAATGTTACTTTTTACAGAGGCACACATTTATGATCATTATAATTCCTAACATAAGCGTACTTCTTCCCACATTTCTGACAAGTGTACGGTTTTACACCAGTGTGCATCTGCATGTGAGCCTTCACATTGTTTGGCTGGCTAAAGCTCTTCCCACAAACTTCACAACTAAATGGCTTCTCTCCAGTGTGAACACGATTATGCCGCCGTAAATTTCCCAGTATGCGAAAAGACATGCCACATATTTCACACTTGTGTGGTTTTTCACCAGTGTGAATAAGCATATGCAGCTTAAGTCCATTAGGCAGACTGAATCCTTTTCCACAAATCAAGCATTTATGGATTTTTTCTTTGGTGTGCAAAAACTCGTGCACTTTCAGATACGCCTTGTTAACAAAAGTCTTTTTGCATAGCTCACACCTGAAAACATTCACCCCTGTATGACGCTGCTCATGTGCATACAGGCCAGACATACTGCTAAAAGTCTTCCCACACACCTTGCAGTTAAATGGATTGTCCTCAGAGTGAAGCCTCTGATGCATTTTCAAAGCATGAGAAGAGCTGTAGCATTTCCCACAGACTTCACAGCACTGAGGGTTCTTTTCAGGTCCAGCTGCTTTTCTAATATCCATGTGTGTCCACATGTGATTTTTCAGAGCATAATTGTACACAAAGGTCTTTCCACATGTCTCGCACATGAAGGGTTTGACTGTTCCATGTGCTGGCATGTGTTCTTTGAGTGAGCTCATCTGACTGTAGCTCTTACCACAGACTTTGCACGCAAACGGCTTTATGCCCGAGTGATTAAGGACATGTCTTTTCAGATTTCCTCTATGGCCAAACTTCTGGCCACACGTTTCACACGCGTGCGGCTTCTCTCCGGTGTGCACCATGTTGTGCTTTTTCAAGCTGGACTGCCTCTTGAAACTCTTGTCACACAGGTTGCACTTCCAGGGCTTCACTTCTGAGTGAACTCTCTTGTGTATGTGAAGGGTACTGCATTGTGTGAAGCGTTTCCCACACGTCTCACATTGATACGGCTTTTCTCCAGTGTGGAGTCTCTGGTGGACCAGTAAAACCGACTCCAGAGTAAAGCCTTTTCCACACACGCCACAAAGATACGGCTTTACGTTCAAGTGGACGAGTTTGTGCTTGTCCAGATTTACAAAGCTTTTGCCACATATTTTGCATGGATGTGCCTCGCTCTTCTTTTTGCCATGAGACACGAGGTGATTGTTCAGAGCTCTTAAAAACTTGTATTTATTCCCACACACGCTGCAGGTGTGATGGGCTGTTTTGGAGTGTACCTGCTGGTGCCGCATTAGGTTACGCTTCATTGTAAAAGTCCTTTCACACACATCACATTTATAGGACATGTTCTTCTTCAGCTCGTCTGGTTGAACAGTGGTTTCTACAGCTGGAGTATTTACTGCATTTTTAGCTTCAACAGCAACAGAGCCTGCATCTGAAGCAAAATAAAATAACAAGGAAGTGTAGTATACATCTCATACTGATGGGAAGCATTTATAACACCCTTCTAACAGACAGCGTGGCACATTTTGGCACAGAATATTATCCAGGATCCCATATTTTAACAATGCAGCGTGAGTGTATTCAAGTACTCAATTTATGCTGAATTTGGTTACTTTGTCTTGCTCAGATACCAGGACATACAGTATGAGTGTAGCTAAAATTAGTGCAATTGTTACGTTGGTTAAACTCAATTGCTGCAGAATCACCCTGATAATAACTTGTACAAAAATTGTCAGTAGTGTAATCAAATGGCCTTTTATGGTTGGATTTCGGAAGCAACATCACAAGTTTATCATAATGACCAGATATTGTTTATTCCTTGCTAAATAAGAATCACACGAAATAAGCATTATCTATGCACTTTGTTCACTAAATAGGGTATAACAAAGACACCATACCTAGTGCTCTACATGAACTATAAAATACCCTTAGAGACAGTATTGCTTATTCAAAATGATACAAGAAATGTACTAATGCTTGATCCAACTAGCAGTCTGAACATGCTGTACTCAGCAAACATATCATTGAAAGAAATCTGTGAATTTAAGGCCATCACTGTGGAAATAAACAGATCAACACCATGTGTTTGCCTAGTTGCATGTTCAGCTCAACTTCTTAAGGGGAAAACTCATGCTTGCGGCTTTTTACTTCCTGTACTAACAAAAAAACAAACAAACAAAAAAAAAAGTCTTGTTGTAAGAGCAGAAGCATCTTGCAATCAATTTAATATTACATTAACTATCTGGGAACATTAACCAAAAAAAGATTTGGTTAAAAATTAAAAATTTAATTTAATAATGAACTAGTTAAGTGCATTATTGCAGATAGGTGTTAATATACACTAGCTGGCCAGTTTATTAGGAACACCATGCTAATACTGGGTAGGCAATTCTTCATGGCATGGATTCCACAAGATTTTGGAAACAGTGCTTTGAGATTCTGGTCCATGTTGACGTGATTGTGTCACATAATTGCTGCAGATTTGTAAGCTGCACCTTCATACTACAAATCTCCCTCTGTACCACATACCAAGGGGCTGTGAAGCAGGTTGGGTCCTTGCTTTTATGCTGGTGGTGTTAAATTCTAACCATCTGTGTGTCTCAGCAGAAATCAATATTCATCATAAAACATGACGTTTTTCCAGTCTTACACTGTCCAGTTTTGGCACTCACTGCACCCTCAGCTTTCTGGTCTTGGCTGACAGAAGTGGAACATGAAGTGATCTTCTGCTGTTGTAGCCCATCAGCCTCAAGGTTCGATGTGTTGTGCATCCTGAGATGCTTTTCTGCTCACCACAATTGCACAGAGTGATCAGCCTACTGTACTGTAGTCAGATCGAAAGAGTCTGCCCATTCTCCTCTGACCTCTCTTATCAACCAGACTTTTCTGCCTGCAGAACTTCTGCTCCCTGGATTTTTTCCGCACCATTCTGTGTAAACTCTACAAACTGTTTGTGTGTGAAAATCCCACGCGATCAGCAGTTTCTGATTTACTCAAACTAACCTGTGTTGCACCAGCAACGACTTTACAGTCAAAGTTTCAGAGATCACATTTTTCCTCATTCTGATGTTTTATGTGAGCATTAACTGAAGCTCTTGACCTGTATCTGCATGATTTTACGAATTGCGCTGCTGCCATAATGAGCATGTGTTCTTAATAAAGGAGTCAGTTACTGTAAGTCATCCAACTCGTACAAATAGTTCCTGCAAACAGCCTGAACGTGTTCCCAGATTTTTTTATATAGTAGTTAAAAACTATTATGCTACATAAAATAATACATATACATTTTTTTCTGTTTGCTAGATGGAGACCGCTGGGAAATGGCAAGTAAAGATTGATAGCCCAGATAATCTGCTTTTCCCTGGTTAGTGATTTGTCTGCCCCTGAACTCATATTTACTGTAGTTCCTTCATCCCAATTTTTATATCCATGACAAATAAATGGACTGATGTAGTGCTGTTGAAAGCAATATGTTCCCAGACTATAGGAAAATAATAAATCTTGAAGAAATAAAAGTACATACTTTTCGTTATAAAGATGGTTTGGATCTTTTTCCCATTGTCCTCCACCTTCATAGGAGAGCTAATGGCTTTAGTAGATTCAAACTCCCGACTAGCAGGACACTAAGAAAAACAAAAAGTACAGGGAAATATCATTCATAAAATATCAAACAAAATCAAGATCTTAAAGCTCTTGTATGAACAGACCTTAACTTCTCTGAGGACGTCTTGCTGTGGAGTTGCAATTGTTGGTAAAGCAGGTGGTCCTTCCCGACTCACTAAGAGATGTACAGTTCTTCCTTGAACATTAGAAACAATTTGGTACAAAAAGAGCAAGATGTGCATGGAATGTGATATACTACAGCTGCTCAATTGCTCACATTCACATAATGCATATGGCTAAACTAATAACAAAAACAATGAACAAACCAAAACCACATTCCAAGCTGTCTTAATTAATTATAAAGTATTTAATTCTTTATTAACTGCTGCAAAAGTCTCCTTTAATAGATGTAATTAACGCATATGGCATTCACCATTTGGAGTAAAGTCCTACCGGATATTGTAGTCTGAGCACGTTTGGGTTGTGTAGCTGCTTCCTTCGGCTCGGGCAGACGCTGGGCATTTCCTGATCCGTCAGACGCACTGGCCAAATCCACTGCATTACACTCTTTCTCTACGCTGCATGACTTGAACAGAAGGCAGATTTTCCGTACCGTCTCCTTCACCAAGAACTCCATGATGGCTTTAAGCTGTGCCTGTTATAGACCAAATAGTTATAGACAACTGCTCAAAAACATGGCATATATTATAATGGAGTGATCACTGAATTTCAAATCTGTGTTGTTCTAGAAAATAGTGCTAAGTCGCTAAAACAGAATCATATAGAGAGGAAACCTGGGTGAAAGTGGGATCATTTAAAGCTCAGAGGTGGTCGTCATGTTCAGTTGTTTTTTTCCGTTGCATTCAAATTCAAGTCCAGGTTTATTGGTATTTCTCTTCCAGAGAAAATATTACAAAACCACAGAGACAGCAGGAAGAATTACACAAACAATTAGACAATAAATATAACAAAGAAAGACAATGCTGGAAGAAATACAAGGAAGACTAAGAACAATTATCATTCCAAGTGGTGCTAGGAGTAGGACTCGATATTAAGTAATCTTACAAAATTAATTTCTGTAACTGGTGACTGGAATAGAGTGGACATATTTTCCGGTAGTGCTAAGCAAATTTTCCCAACACATTAGGTTATTGTACTTCATTAAAATATATAGTCACATTTCAAACACTTCAACCACAAATATCAGGATAACCAGGATGTGTAGTGAATTATCCTGGAAGTGAAGTATTTGTGATGGGAAGTAGTGTGTGAGATTGCCATCCGCTCACATGCTCTGACAGCGTTATACATCAGGGTCATGGAGCCCATCACAGCTCACTCTGGGTGCGAGACAGGGTATACCCTGGGCAGGTTGCCAAACTATCACAGGACTCACACAGAGAGATGAACAACCATTCACACCTGTGGGCATTTTAGAGTAACCTGTTGACCAAACCTGCAAATATTTTTACTGTGGGAGGAAACTGGAGTGCCAGGAGGAAACCCACATAGGCATGAGGAGAACATGCAAACTCCACACAGAAAGCTCACAGTCAGCCAGCAGGTTTGAACCCAAAACCTTCTTGCCTCGAGGTAACAGTGCTAACCACTGCACCACCACCTCACCCTGTTATCTGAATATTGGATTTAACAAATGTGTTGTGGCCTGAATACAACTACTGCATTTTGGTATTCTGAATACTAAGTCCTGATATTCTGCAGCCCAGCCCCACAATTTGACCTGCTTGAATACTTTTTGACAAATTATACAATCTGAACATTCTTGTGCAGCTTTCGAGCATCATGTTGCCACCAAACTCGACCACATTGTGCTTATGCTGTCCTGTAGGATCAATGTGTATTGTGTAGTGCCCTTTCCCCTGTATTTAGTGCATCGTTCTGAACTTTGTTAGTGTTGTTTCATGCCAAGTTGTTCAGTTATTGTGTAACGGTACAGAATGAGAATCTGCTTAATCACGTCTATGAATTCAAAGTGAAGTGTTTACTAAATTCACAGACATTTTGGTCTAAACTAGTGACTGGAATTCCGGATCTTTTCAGTGAGTCAGATTATTTGGCTCAGCTCACTATAAAGAGCCGATTCTTTCTGATCTCAAACTGCTACTTTTATCTTGTGATTGTTTTTCTTCCCCTAACTGTTGAACTACTGAACCATGAGATCTTACTCTATTTTCTAATAACTACAGGTGTACTCTGCCAAATACAGTAGGAATCTCTGTATTATTGCGTCTGTGCTTCATTAAGAAGATTCATTTCAAGTTATTCTGATTATAAATCATCTTCGACTGTCTCAGATTTAGCGAGAGACAGCTGGGAGTCAAACACACTCGCAAGCTCAGATGTTGAAAAGAGATTCCATCGAAGCATTCTGATTAATTCTGACTGTATTGCCTATATACACTATATAGATGCGAGTCGGCTCAAAGAGCCGACACATTACGACTCTGAATTTGTAAGTGTAGATTGAAGGAAGTGAAGCACAGACTTCTGCAACAACACAAGCTGATTTAGTTAGCATAGAGCTCCCTGTCAGCTACATGGCGTGGATAATTTAGTTAGCCAATGTTTTGATTACTTTGTTGATATTTCGTCTAAACTTACCAGCTTGAGCTCTTTCTCTGTATCTGTGTTGTTATCATGATAAACCTTGCAGATCTCATCATTAGCTGTGTCGGCTAACAACCTCATTATCGACATGGTTTGGCTCTTAAATAGCTCATACTGCGACATTGTGCCTCAACATAGATACAGTTATGTTACCAGTTTATTCTTGACTCAGAAGCTATTATTGCTAATACAGAGACGTTGCTAACTATCGCGAGTGATACATCTCGGTCGAGCGACCAAAGATTTTAAACGTCACATCCGCCTACAGGCAGCAGGAATTTCAAAATAACAGCGGCTCGTGAGAAGTTTGTCTTTTATGAAATATCGCAGCGTTCGTTTAAATGTATTTTGATAATATACATATTCTTATACACTCTAAACCAAATAATGTTGTTATTATAAAGATGTCCAAAGTGAAAAATACACTATATGGACAAAAGTATTGGGATGATTGACTATTACACCAACAGGGACTTTAATGACGTTGCATTCAAATACATAGACTTTAATATGGAGTTGGTCCCCACTTTGCAGATATAACAACTTCCACTCTTCTTGGAAGACTTTCCACAAGAGTGTTTCTGTGGGAATTTGTGCCCAATTCATTCTGTAGAGCATTTATGAGGTCAGGCACTGATGTTGGATGAGAAGACCTGACTTGCAGTCTCCGTTCCACTTCTTCCCAAATGTATTAGATGGAGTTAACGTCAGGGCTCTGTGCAGGCCAGTCAAATTCTTCCTCACCGAACTCATCCAACCATGTGTTTATGGACCTTGGTCTGTGCACTGGGGCTCAGTCATACTGGAAAAGAAAAGGGCCTTCCCCAAACTGTGTCCACAAAGTTGGAAGCATAACGTTGTCCAAAATGGCTTGATATGTTGAAGATTAAGATTAAGATTAAGATTGCCCTTCACTGGAAGTAAGTGGCCTAGCCCAAACACTGAAAAACAGCCCCACACTATTATCCCTCCTCCACCACAATTCACAGTTGGCACATTGCAGTCGGGCAGGTAAGGTTCTCCCGGCATCCGCCAAACCCAGACTCACCCATCTGACTGACTAACAGAGAAGCGTGATTTGTCACCCCATAGAACATGTTTCCACTGCTCCACAATCCAGTGCCAGTGTGCTTTACACCACTCCATTCCATTCTTGGCACTGGACTTGGTGATGTGAGGCTTGCATGCAGCAGCTCGGCCATGGAAACCCATTCCATGAAGCTCCTGCTACACAGATTTTGTGCTTACATTAACGCTAGTGTGGGTTTGGAACTCTTCAGCAATGGAATCAGCAGAACGTTGGCGACCTTTATGCACCATGGACCTTAGTAGTCGTCGACCCTGCTCTGTGACCTTACGTGGTCTACAGCTTTGTGGCTGAGTTGTTGTTGTTCCTAAACGCTCCCATTTGCCAATAATACCGCTTAGAGTTGACAAAAAGTATAATTTAATTTTGTTTAGATATTTGTATATTGTATTTAAGTGTGTTTTTAATGATCTATACTTTACTTTTCTACATTTCAAAAGAAATTAATTCATTCATTTTTTTTCATCTTTACTATCCACTTTATTCTTGTCTGGGTCACAATGGATCCAGATCCAATAGTAGGAATGCTGGGTATGAGGTTGGAAGACATTCTGGAAGGGAAACCAGTCTATCACAGCCACCATTCACACACAAATTAAGAAATTAATTAATTCTGGAGGCAATTTAGTGTAGCCAGTCCAGCAGCGTGTTTTGGCAGGTCAGAGGAAACAAGAGGAACCCCACACAAACACATGCGAAACTCTGCACAGACAGGAAGTCCAGGTATCTTGGAGCCGTGAGGCAGCAATGCCAATTCAATGCTGACAATTTGAAAGAAATGGAAAATAGAATGTTCTCTGCATTCTACTCATTACATTTTCAAAACACATCGCTACATTTCTGTATAATCATGGATTTGTAAAGCCATGAGGTGACTTTTTAGTTTTTGCATCAGAACTCTTAAATTTAGTTAACAATAACAGATAAAACAAGACCTAATACACGTTCCTCTAATCTACCTGTTGCTACATACTGCTTGTACTTATGAAAGCAGACTGTATTGTGACACCTAGCTATTAGCATTCAGCTAGTATCATCATAGCTTTTATCATGCTAGCTAACATTTGAGAAATTAGGAATAAAGCTGTAGATACAGTTGTGCTTGAAAGTTGGTGAACCTTTTAGAATTTTCTATATTTCTGCATAAATATGACCTAAAATATCATCAGATTTTCACACAAGTCCTAAAAGTAGATAAAGAGAACCCAGTCAAACAAATGAGATGAAAATATTA
>JAQQZR010000003.1:17072410-17120036 GCA_030068235.1 Notoglanidium macrostoma | reverse complement strand
AGGGTGTACCCCGCCTCTCGCCCCAAGATGCTGGGATTGGCTCCAGCTTCCCCGCCACCCAGACGGATAAAGCGGTAAAGATAATGGATGGATAATAATAGAGTGTAAATATTTTCTATATTTTCTGCAATAAAATTCTGTATTCAAAGCGGTGTAGTACATTAAATGTGTTTTTCAACTCAATACAGCGGGCCATGTGATGTTCTGTTAAAATATTTAGATTATTAAAGGACCTTACTGTATAGCTACTGTACCATTGCTGTAACTGTGTATAGTATCATTAACTTTACTGTAAAACTAGTCAATTAGGTAAAGCAGCAAGGGACCCCCTTTTCGACTGTCTATTATTATTATTATTATTATTATTGACTTTTCAGTCTTACGTTGGCTTTCCCACTAACTTTTGATATAACATGTTTAAATAACCAAACCAGTCAGGGAAAGATGTTTACAAGAAGTTTCAACCAGAGGTAAACCCATGTTTGCCTAGTTAGCTAACTGGCTACCAAATAGCCTACTAGTTTAAACAAGTACTCCAAATAACTGGTGGTAGCTACTTAAATATAAATCCATCCAAAACTGTAAGCTCTGACTGATAAAGAAAAAGAAGTGATGTTATATTCTGCACCCAGAGCATGATCAACTACAACAGCGATCAGGTAACGTAAGACTAGGTTAGCTTCCTTATAGCTAGCACCTGAAAACACAAAACATTGCTATCTAGCAAAATTTATTTATTTAGCTAGATAAACATTTATTTAGCTAGATAATTAGCAGAGCTACTGAATTGAAATATTTGAGTTAGTATTTTTGACTCTTTCAAATTTATTCAGAATTTATACCAAATGGTGATGAGAGTTAAAACAGAAGTATAATTTTTAAATTGCTATTTTTCAATGCATTGTCCTGTAGAAATAGAAATACTGTAATGTAATAAAATTACAGTACATTGTGCCTTTATTTTATACAAACATTACAGTATGAATGCTGAATATTACTTATAGTATCTACTTGGGAACATTGTCAGTGAGATGCTGTAAATTTAGCAAAATATTATGCAAATTTGCCTTATTTATTTGTTTGTTTATTTGAAATGTGGGACATTTTGTAGTATTTTACATAAGATTCAAGATAGTGGCACTGCTTGTGGACCTGATATGGTGGGCCTTCCATCCTTTTAAACTTCTTGAAGTGCTCCCTGATGAGAGATACAATCTGCTCAAATGCCTCCGTGTTGCTCAGCCATTTCCTCTTCACCAGTTTATCGAAGAAAGGCTAGAAAACAGAATTTGAATATCAGCAGTGATAAAACAACAAACAAATGAACTGCTCACTTTCGCTCACGCTCTTGATGGCTGAGTTCTTGTATGTGGAATTCCAGAGAGCAGAAAAGACTTCCTGACAAAACAACAACCCCTAGAAAATTTCCATTCTTAGGCAGTCAGGATGCATGATGAGACTTTGTAGCCCATGACGCCTGGCAGTGCCCAGCTCTACTGTGGTTTCTGAATATACTATGTGGCGTTCGGCCAAAAACATCTTGTTTGTCTGTGTTTGTCAAAACAAGTTATTTTTATGTTTTATCCCTGACCTATTTGTGAGCCAACATCCCTGAGAACAAACCACAAAGGAAGCTCTGATAAGATATTCTTTATATTCTTGGAACGAGAACATGGAATCAGTTCATAATGTATGTGTGTATGGGTGTGTATGTACTTTTAGTAGAAACAAACGTGTTCCAACTAACTGTATTCAGCATTATTAGTAATTATTTTAAATACTCAAGACTCTACCTATCTACCTATCTATCTATCTATCTACCTTGTAATAATCTTGAAATTACATTTCAGTAAATAAAGTACCTGTAATCATCAGATTTTGTATATGCATGTATGTCTAGAGAATATGCTTATGTGATGTATGTGCGTGTGTGTGTATATGTGTGTGTGTGTGTATGTGTGTGTGTGACATACTCACCCTGATATGCTCAAATATCCTGTCATTCAGCACTCTCACACTCAGGTTTACGATCTTGTCCAGAGCGGAGTTGGCTCTGCGGCCAGAGTCTTCGCTGACAGCAGGATCACTGTGTACACATCGCTCTACAAAGCTCCTGTTCACAGTACACACATATACATTTTCCAAAAAATTGATCTGAATATAAATAAATGAATAGCAACAATTTGCCTGGAATTAAAAAAAAACAAAAACGTGTGTAGACGTACCTAAAAGGTGGACAGCAGTTGGCTAAAGCGATTGTCTTGGCAACATAACCGTCTTCATTTTCCCCAAATGCATTAACAAGGCCTTCATGGAACATTTCCACCTTCCTTTGAAAGCTGTGACAACAAAAGACACAAATAGGTTCAGCTATAATGATGGTTACAATGGACCTACAGTTCAGGGCTAAAACATAACATAATACTTGTTTTTTTAATTGAATGGAATTGATGGACATAAACAGAAATCCAAGTGAAAAATATATGTATCCTGCAACAATGAACAGAACTATTGAAATGAAGTTTTGCCAGCAATCAGCAAATCATCTGGCAGTGTTATAACAGATATATCAATAAGAATTTTCTCACCTGTACAGAAAATCTGCAAGGCCATTAAGACTGCACTGCGCTACTCGTGAGGCCAGACCCCGGTTAATTGCCGCAGATCGTTCAAGATCTCCCTGCAGTCTCTGTATAGAAATACATAAAGGAATAAAAAAAAACTGTTGCAGTTCTAGTTATATGTGTTATACAGTATGTTATGCAGTATATTTATCAACACATTCAGGACTGGCAGAATGTGTAAATTCTTCCAATGAACATTTCATGCAAATTTAAGGTAAAAAAGTGATTCCAACAGATGAAGTTAGAAACACATTCATTTATTATCGATTTGCCAGTGGACCATCAATTAAAGGCTGGCTCATTCATTATCTGACGTAAAAAGCATGGTAGATTCAATGAATACAACAATGTGTGCAAATTGACATATGGTTATGTACTATACAAACATACAGACAGGTGACAAATGAAAGGAAATAGCAACATAAAATATATTAGTAAGAATGGGGGATACCAGGATTTATCAGAACAGCTTTAATTCACCTTGATATAGAGTAAACTGTACAAGTCTCAGGAACTTGTAGAATCTATCTCAAGTGATGAACACCATTTGATGATGGTAGTGGAGAGCACTTTCTAACATATCTAATTTCGTCACTGATATTTACATATTATATAGAAACTTGCAGAACTTATACAAATATGAGTACAGATATGCAGTATAAAGGTACTTCCTAGAGCAATAAGAAGAATCCTCTGTGGCCACTATTTTGGCAAAAAATACATCCTTTGTACATTGCATTTATGATGCTAACCTGAATAACTGCATTAGAGAGTGGGATTTGATACTCCTCAACTTGCAGCGTTTCTATCCATCTCTTTTCTTCCTCATCCAGCACCTGTGACAGCTCATTGGTTACATTCCCCTGGAATACAATAGCAAGTTAAGTACATTTATATTATTAATGATTAAATAGGTAATAAAGTAAGTAAGTAAATAATTTTTCCATTAACACAGATTATCTTGAATTCCCTGTGTGTGTGTGTGTGTGTGTGTGTGTGCATGTGTGTGTGTGTGTGCATGTGTGTGTGTGTGATAGTATCCTTGAGGTAAACAATGACTTATAAATAACCTTTCAAGTACACTCACTTATTCCTCTTCTTTCTAGGACATGCCTGTGGAATACTTTGTCCACAGTCAGTGCAGTAGACACACATTTCAGGACACAGACGGCATCACACCTGCATTGACTCTCATTCAAGTACACTAATTAAGGGGAAAAGCCTTGCTGTAACACTAACTTCTATTGTGCGCTGCTCATTGTGAACAGGAAAACTTTGACTTGACCCTGAAATGTCGCACTCTAATTGGCCCTGCAGGTCAAACCGACCAGTCAACCTCTGGACTGAACAGGACGTGCCGTAGATGCAACCTTTTCCGTCCACTGGGATGAGAACTTTGCCCCTGGGGATCTGCTAAGAAGGAAACACATGGAGTATTTTGGGGATTTTCTCTCTTACCCTGACATAGTTGAGGCAGTCCAGTTCAAGCTTGTCCACCATCTCTGCTGGCAGCAGTGGGCTGAGTTGAGAGCGGTTAATGGGTGATGTTATGCTCACTGTTCCAATAACGTCCCTACAGCAACAACCGGAAAAGTTACTCAGAGATTTTGACAGCACTTGTGAGGACATTTTGAAATTTGACGGGATAGGCGTGGACACAATGTTTCCAGACTCTTATCAACAAGAGCTTCTTAATAAACCTTTTTACTAAATTCCTGGTGTAGGAAGTGGCCCAGGAAATATAATTCAACCACCATGACACCTTGACGAATAATAAAAACAGTTGACCAAAAATGGTCATCTACTGGAGCTAAGCAAAACTTTTATTTACCTGTCATATATGTTGTAGAGCCAGTCTAGAAGGGAGTATATGTCGGTAATTTGCAGTTCTCCATTAGTGATGGTCTGTACCCGACATGTGACGGCCTGATGGTAGCTATGCACATACACCTGGAAGGCATCATACTCCTCAGGGTACACAGACACAACATTCCGACGGGCCGCTCCCAGATCCTCCACCATGCGAATTCGCAGTTTATCCAGGTACGCTGCCAGTTCACCTGCCAGGACCACTTCAGACTTAGGCAAATTCTCATTAGCAGCCTCAGCTACAGCCTCCTTCCATCGTTTTTTCAGCTCCCTGGGCCGTGGTCCACCTGGAACAGCCCCCTCACTTGTGGTCCAGTCCAGATCAGCCTGTTCTTCCTGTTGGAGGACCTGCACCACCAGGCCTAGGTTAGGCCCAGTAGTTGGAGAGCGCAGGGATTGCCGGACCACGTCCCACAGCTCCTTTTGAAGGGCCTCATACAGTAGCTCCACATCCTTAGCCTTACGCCGGCTGCTGTCTTTGCTGCTAGAGCTGGTGAGATCTTCCACACCCCCGGGTGGTATATTGGACACTTCCTTACACTCCTGTTCTAGCTCCAGTATGTGGGTGTCTGCCAGGAACAAATCTCGTTTGTTCACCAGCTGCAGGATCTCCAGCACTGTATCAGAAGATCAATGGACAGAAAACAAGAGATAGATAGAGTGAGATTTAATTCTTTATAGTACATAACAAGATCCTGTGGGAAAGTATGAAAATGTTCAGTCATGTAGAAAAAGTGGCGAATATACACTCAGTGGGCAACTTCAAAGCGCACCTATACAGAGGATGTACCTGAAAAATGTACAGATAATGAATATGTCTGTGCTCCTCTGCCTTTATCAGTAGCTGTTCTATTGGCATCTCAAATTTGGACTTACTCCATAAGACCTCTTCATTGTGGTTATTAGTTTTTGGCATACTACAATCTCTTTTGCTTTGCCTTTCACTAAAAATGCTTTCTTAACTGCAACACACCCTACCAGACTATTTCTTATAAGCTTATTCTCATAGTCAAAGCATTATCTTTGGTGCCAGATGACTCTGCCAGATGTGGAGCAAACATTTGACTAGATTTCTATCTGTCCCTTAAGGAAATGACCTGTAAGATGCAGACAGGTTTTTGGCTATTCCATCACATTTTCTGCCCTCATGTGTTCATCAAATTTAATTATGACAGTTTGAACATAACAGCTTGAAAGTCCAGTTTGGCAGGCTACTACTTGTTGATACTGCAACCATTTGTCTGTCAGTGTGATCTCACTAGTGCCTCTGATGTGGTCAAATGAGAACTTTTTACATTTGTAATAAACTTAGTGATGAAGTAGACCAGTTCTCAGGAAGATCAGTGCTCACACCCATTACATCATCCCTGATCCTCTCATTTGGGACTAGTGAACGTCCTTAATCTATCTCAAGAAATATGTACTGACTGGTGATGACAGGATCTGACACAGCCATTAACTTTCATTTATGCATTTGACTTGGTTCTAATGGAAGATAAAACGTAACCAATTAATTTCATTTACTAATATTTTGGCCAGTAACAATGTACTTCCCTGATAAAACACATATGTTAATAAACCAGAAATAAAGGTGGAGCAACTAAAACATGTCCAGATATCTATATAAGGCCCATCAGTAACGGTGAATGATCAGAGTAACTTCCACGATATAAAGCTTTAGGTACACTTAAGATCAGAAGAACTCTACTGCAATATTACTGCAGTCATAGAAGTAGGTAAATGACCTTCAGAAGACCACGAGGGTTTCTACTATATGTGTATGAATGACCTTTGGTATGCTAGATATACTGTATCATATATCGAATTTCCCATTGCTCCCGTTACATAAACTCTGTTCAGACACATGGGACTGTCTGATTATTTAGCATTGGTTTGATCATTGGGGAATCTTTAAATAGAATAATTTCAACCCATGATTTTAAGTTAGTTTCATAGGACCCTGAGATCTATGCATGGGAAGACAGGATTTTGGTGATGAGTTCTTATTCAAGTAAGCATTTCAAAATAAGTGTGAATCACAGATCAACCAGGAAACGTTAGTGCCATACTGTAATTCAGAATTCTCGTTTATACTGACAGGGGTCCTCTTATAGCTGAGTTGCTGGATTCATTTCCTAAAAAAAAAAAAAATAAATAAAAAAGCTTTTCTTTTCAAGTAGAGGATGCTGGGGAGCTCAGTTGGCGCCCAGCTTATCCGTCCCTGTCCCATTTGAGGAAACAGTGTCAAACCATTACACCGCCCGCTGTAACCCCTCCAGCACCAATACTGCAAACCATGACGGCTGGAGCTGATTCGCCAACCCATCGGAAGGAGGTCTAAATATATAAGACAATGCTGACAGTCCTACTGCTATCACACAGGAGGAGGGCAGGGAAAATAAGTGTGCTCCCTGTTCTTGTGTAAGAAAGTAGGAGCCACTTCCTTTGGTAAACCCATCCGGGCTAAAGTCCTCCACCCAAGGACAAAAACGTCACTGAGGGGGTGGGGTAGCTTAATGAATGGGCACCATTTTGAACATAAGCTTTCTTGAAATACCAATCACCTCTAAGCAGAAACCTGTAAAATATGTCCTTGAAATAATATTCAGGCTCAATTGCGAGATGTTGAAAGAGTTCTTGCTTTATCCTGGAGTCATTAAAATGTGGAAGACTACCAATATGGAGAGTGAAGTGTGTATTTCAGATGAACACTATGTCTTTGTTTGCAAAGGCACTTACCCTCTGACCCTGCTGCAAGTATCATGTATGTATTTTTATGCATTGTTATATAACCCTTCTTTAACTAAAGCAACAGTAACGGAAAAGTTACTACATATTCTTCAAAGGCAAGCGGGAATAGTGGGAAAACCGTGTTTATGAACAAAATAATGAGTAAGCAGGATATCCAGTAACATTGCTCGAGCACCTGCATAATCCATGCCAATTGCACACTTACTCTGTGACCAATGATATAGGACATCAACCCATTTAATCCCACAAACCACAAATTATGAAACTTTGCCTCACACTAGCTGTTCAGCTGGCATGGCTCAAAGAAGCTTTAGAAAAAAAAGATATCTGAGACTCCCTCTATTTTTTCAACTCCCACTCCCCACCTCCATCACAGGGGTATGGAGGGTAGATAAATATTTTTCTTAAAAAGTAAGCAGGGGAGTGTTTTCTAATCGCTCCCCCATTCTAAAAACCCCCACTGCCACAGCTGGATCAGACCTGCTTGGCAGTAGTGTCTAGTGTCTCTGGGCGATACTGAGCCTGTCAGAATACCACTGGAGTTTGAGCTCTTGTGTAGATTTAGCCATTTGGACATGGGCTGGCTGCTGGATTAAGTGAACATCAACCACTCCTTTCACTGGAGAGCTTTTGGCTGGGTGCAGACTTGAACCCAGGTCAGGACACAGTGGTCTTACGCCAAGTTCAATTACTGTGGAAATGTGTAGCGTCCAACAAGTCTTCATTTGCCCCACCTTACACTACCCATGTTATATTCACCAACTATTTAATTTCTGATAAATGGAAGTGATGGAAGTGATTTAAATGTATATGAAAGCTTAGCTTAGTAATGTGATTTTTGTCCTCTTAAGCATGAGGTAGGTGACTGCCAGTGGGGTGTAACCAGTCACGCTATAACACACTTATGAATATATTGGTTACCAAAGTTGTGTTTTGACACAGTTCCCATGGCGGCCACTGATGTATATGGCTCAAAGCTACAGTTATAGTTTTATGGTTGATGGTCATTGGCTGTAATTGGACAAAGTCTGGAAATCATTTACTACTCTCTGGTGTAACCACCTCAATAAATGGTCTACTTATCAAACTTATTTAACCAGAGCCAATCCCAGTGAACAAGGACAGCTGGGTACACTATTAAAGACATAGCCTTGCCTCGTCTTCAAAATAAAACATAACCCTGTTGACATTTCAAACAGGAGAGAGAAAAGACAAATGATCTCCATATAGATGTCAGCTTATATATCACTTATATTACTTGTGTGGTTTTGTTTTGGTTTTTTGCTATTTACTGGACAGAAAGTAATGGCCTTTTCTGTTCTCCTTCATACTACACAGATCATACATAGAAGTTATGTTGGGGTCAAATAAGCCAGGAGATTATTGTCGTTATTCTTTAGGTACATTTTGAGCAAGTCAAATGTCTTATTAAAAACAACTGTTGTATTTCTTAAAATTTGGAATAATTGATCAATCCCTATAACCACCTAGGAGATGGCAGCAGGTTCAAATGTCCTCACTCTTGGGACAACATTCCTTTTCTTATTAGATTCAACATATTTACTGGAAATATATACATCCACCAAAAGGCTGTGTAGTTGTATTTTGGGAAGAGTAAGAGGTAAATAAATGATAATTAACATACAGTATCATACTTATTATAATTTATATACAGTTGGACTCAAATGAACTCTGAAAGAGTTCATTCAACACTGTAGGGGTTAATTAAACACTGGGGATTTTATTGTGTAGCAATTTCTTCACCAAAGCTGCCAAACAAATCATTCAAATTCCTGCGTAGCTGCATATTTGGCAAATAAAGTGATTCTGACTCTGACATTAATTTTATTTCAATATCATTCTTGGTGCGACACAACATTTCCCATCATTCTTTAATTATCTAACCCAACATTCTGGACAAAACTAAACTTTCTGTTTTGCAGCTTCATACGAATTACTCAAAACACATGAAAACACACTTGAAAGAATATCTTATCATCATATTATTGGTTTAATATTGTTGATAGCATTGATTCTTGCAAATAGTAGTGCATCGGTTACTAATATTCAGCACAATGTGACATAATGTGCAAATATGCTTAATTATTAAAATATGAAAAATCTGCATTTTTTGTTATAAAAAATGGTAGTAGTGCTATGTGAATCGCTCTCCACAAAACCACCAAGGAATGTGCTGCCACTTGAGAACAGCTGTCACTTCATAGAACAATGTTTTCCTTTAACATCTCTGAATCAGGTATTGATGAGATATATTATATACTCTTGTAAGTAGCTTTTTAAATTCACAAATGACTATTAAAATAAGTGGTATATTGAACAAGTGACTAATTTTCCATTAAAACCCAAAAGTCCTTAAAGAGTCCTGTGGTCAGTGTTGCACCATGTGGTGAAGTACAGAACTCCTAAGTGTGTGGAAACCAGCATGATCGTAAGGTCAGTAGAAGGCTTTCCCATCAACATAATGTGGCTAAACATACAAATAAAAGGGCATTTTTGCTGTGTCAGCTGGAGAATGGAAAGCAGCAGCTTCAGCTTATGACCCTCCCCACCAAACTGAAAGAAAGCTGAAACTTGAGAGATGAATACCCAGTTCCCCTTTACACAAATTCCTCTTTCCTTTGTCATGTTCATACTGTACTTACAGAGAATTAGTGATCTTTCAAAGCTTTTAGATTTGACAGCCCATATTGTGCTTTAGCGATATGGTAAGGTGATCTAGCTATATTTTCGTTCAGTGGCATTACAAGCAATAAGGCTTTGGAGGAAATCAGCACAGCAAATGCTTTGATTAAGACTTGGAATGCATGTCACCACTATCTGCTCTAGTTAAATGCCCCATTCAGCAAAAAATACAGGTGCATATGTGTATGTACATAGCACAAAACAAACATGTTTGAGAGATGTTTGCCACCTTGAATGTAAAATCCTTATTAAAAATTTTGATTATATTAGATGTTACACCCTCATTCTATGTTAATGTGGATGAAGTTCACTATACAACTTTCAATTAATTAATAAAATAACACATCTGGTTGTTGGGCCATGGCCGTTTTGCATCTTGCCCAAACAAGCCCTCTGAAAGCCTGTTATCTGATCTGATCATGCTAAACTGCACAAATACCTTCCAATGGTGTATTATATGCATGCAGGTCCAGCTAAGCATTTAACCTCTGTACTTGTTGCTGCCTCCCTCTTCAAGTGAACTCTATAATTCAAAAGTATGTGTGCACACATTAGAATTTGGATTACATTTTGGTTAACCAACTCATGATCTTACAGTCTGGCAGAGTATTTAGTAGTAATAATTAGTAGGATTCTTCTTTTTTTTCAGTTTTAGTAACTGATTCATCCTTGTCAGAGTTGCAGTGGACCTGAAGACTATACCAGTAATACCAGACATGAGGCAGGAATAGATGAGACCTAGATGAGATACCGTACTTAAAACTGAAATACCTAATTCGTTCCCATAATTGTCTTGGAAGCAGCACCTCCGCTTACCTGAGAGAGGCTCTCGTGGTTTGACTACTGCCACTTCCTCTACTGGCTCTTCTTCAGCACCAGCGGATGCTGAGCAGTCAACCTGCGACTCCCTCTTCTTGCCCCTACCCACAATCTTTAAGAGAGACAGTCTGCGACTAGTTGAATCGGCATCACTCTCTGAGCAAAGGTCTCCATTGGGCAAGCTCTCTTTGCGAAGGCTCTCTTTGCATCTCCCTGCCATTCTGTGGGGAAGAAGGAAAAAGATCAGGATGAGAAGCTGGTTGATTTACCATTTCATAACACTGTGAAAGCTCTCAACACCAGTGACTGTGCTAACATGTCAAGGACCTAATCAAGCTTTATAAAACAGAATGAAATCTGTGATCCTGAATGATCCTGAAGATCATTTGATTGCTGTACCTTAGAAGACTTCCCTCTGAACTCCGTCGTCCCTTCTTCTTTTTTCCCATGGGTGAGGGCATACCAATGGAGCCCTGTGGAGAAGGGGTGGCACTGCCCTTACTCCTGCCTGACATACGCAGGCCCTTGCCTAGCTTGCCCAGAGTCTTGAGTGGTGACACACCTTTGATGCGGTCAAGTGTCCCTTTAAAAGAACTACCCTTACCAGAGCCCCCACGCCTGATTTCATTGGCCTCATTCTCATCCTCCTCATCCTCAAATGGGTTACGGTCCCGGGGAGCACCCCCGTCCAGGAGTGTGCCACCATTGTGCCTGGGCCACTCCTCACCTAAGCCATTCTCCTCAAACGGGTTGTGGTTGAGGCTCATCTTGCGGAGAATCAGCTCACTGTGAGTGTTCTCCAACTCCAAATTCCCCTTGCCCCCCTTCAGCCGAGCTGGGAGGTTCTTAAGAATGGGCATGCTTCAGCCTGGAGGTTAAACACTGAGGAACAACAGAAGACATTCAATCATTAGAGAGACATGTCTCTTACTCAACATAACTGAGCTACAGATATCACATGTCCATCTTGTTTAAATGAAACAATTTTTTTCAGTTGTATAAAGAATTCTGAGCAATTAACTATGACTCAAAACCTCTTCCTTAATATTAAACATTGGTAATAAATTCTGATAAGATTGTTCTGTTTTGCAATTATTTTATGGTGTGACATTTTAGTCACACCTCTCCATGAATGATCTTTGTACTAGGATTAGAAATTAGTCTGTGTAGTCTAGAGCCTGAACAGTGCATTTACTTGAATATGTGTTGAAAATACAGTATGTATTGAATGTGTTGTAAAATGACTATGCAAACTGTAAATATCTCACATGAGTCTTAGTCTGTGATACAATTTCTACAGACATCCTATTAGACGTCCATAATTGTCTTTGTACAATTACGGCTAGTGATGAAGGTGAAGGGAACAGTGTGAATCACTTCCTGTTCTTTAATCTGTATGTTTGTATATAAACATATGGGAGAGGAGGTGATTAATGCCTTGTCTCAGGCAGATGGAACTACTTTCTTATACTTCAAATAATTTGCCAATTCTTAGTTGTGTTGTTAAAAATTGGATGTACAAGCTCATACGCTTGCTAATAAACTGTTCTGTGTAAACAGCCACAGTGTGAAATCATTAGCGAGCTATGAATTACTGAAGAAGGCCTGTTGTTAGGATCTTCCTAAATGTAATAATAATGCACGTATGATTTTTCCATACAACTTCCATGGATAATCTGACAGCAGTGCCATGGGAAGAGCTGGAGACTTTAAGGCACAGTCAGTGAGACCTTTAGTAATCAACTAATTGCTAACTTTTATTTTGAGTGACTAATAGTTAACCTTGTGGTCAATGGACTCATCTGTAATTATCAAACAAGGAATGAAGGTCCACAGAAGAGGACGTTATGCAACAGATAAATTCATGGATAATTCTTGGTACAAAGCATTTATAGTGATTAGTGTCTTTTAAAGACCCTTGTTCAGTTCGGTTTCAGTACACCCAAACAATTTGTAGCAGTTTGGTGTGATTAGAATGAAGCAAATTCTTTTGTAAGATTTAAGAGGGAAGTGGGTGCAGCTGTATTTGTGAACATAGGGAAATAGAATGGAAATTCTGATTTATCTACAAACCAAAAACCTAAATGGATCAAGGTGGAAAACGTGACTCAAGAAAATTCATCAATAATGACAGAATGTCACCAAGACCTTTGACTTTGCTTGAGTCCAAAAGCTTTCTTGTCTTTTGGATTAAAGTTGTGAGCTACCTGTTACATATTTACATTTAGGGAATTTCACAGAGACCCTTATCCAGAACCTTTTCCATTCATCTCATTTATATTCCTGACTAGTTGAGGGTTAAGGGCCTTGCTTAAGGGTCCAGCAGTAGCAGCTTGGTAGTTCTGGGATTTGAACTCACAACATACAAATGTACCTGTTCATTTCATGTACCTCACTTCCTAATTTATTGCAATGCATCAAGTCATCTTCTATAATCTGTCCAGCTCTAATTATAAACTTTATAGCATTTTGAGTGAGATATAAAGGCTATACGACCACCTTCCCAGGCTAAGTCTATTTCCTGTATTTTACAGGTAGCAGATTACATCCTGCATGAAAACAAGAAGTCACTGCTGTTAGGAAAGGCTACATACAAGCCATTTATATGAAAGCTGTGCAATGAATAACAACCGTTACCTTTGATTGTAAAATGTTGATTATTGTTTTTTGTTTTTTTTATGCACTGCAGTTTAATAATGAAGAAATGTAAATTTCGAATCACCTCACTTTTTGACTTTATGCTTTGAATTACTATCTAAACAGTGTTCTATTTTATTGGTAAGTCCTGAGTTCCTGGATTGTCCTGCTTGACCCTAGTTGAGATTTTCCCCTTTGGACTGCCATACTCATTTGTTTTAGTAGGAACTACCCAGACATTTTTTGCTAATAGTTCACTTTACTAGCATTATATCTCATTTGTGTCTGGCATCTCATTGTTAGTTCAGATAAGAGCTCTCCTGACAATATTACTCATGTTCCTACCCACATGAATTCGCTGTGTATGCAATATTTTTTGGACAATCTTTTTATTTATAAGTGTTATATTCATTTAGAAATTTTGCTTTTGAAAAATTTTTTTTTTCTTTTTCTTTTGTATTGATGTATCATTTAGCCTACAATATTTTTGTATTTCTTTTACAAATAAAAAACCGTAACAACAACCACATACAGTGAATAGCCAACATGAAAGATTTCTAAAATATGCACAGGAGAAATATATGGAGGGTTTAGGCAGGGAAGGAGAAGGTCTGGTTTCAAGACATGCCACAAAAGTGTGCAGTGACCAGGGCTCTGGCATTGGACTACAGGACCTGGAAGACCAGGAATGTTGGAGGGATCCCAAGAAAGGCTCTACATGACTTTCCCTGAGGGAAGGTTTAAATGCACTCAAGCCACAGAGGCATATCACCAGGCACATGTCCAGCACAATGAGTTTAAGTAATGGCTATCGAACATATTAAAAACCAATTGGATAACATATGCCATGTCACATCTGACACCAGTTCAGCTCAGTACAACCCTATTAGAGAACTTGACTAAGTTTGTTTGTACAAATTCGTTTCAGTGCAGTGGTTGCCAATGCATTACAGAAAATCCTGCAAAATTTGATTAGCACTTTCTAATGTGCTACATGAATAACTGACTTTACTTACTTACTGAATAACTTTGCTTACAGTCTCAACATTGGAATATGCCCTGTCATAAATGTGATTTTCCATGACACACTATATTGCAAGGTTATTGTAGGAGTAAATCTTTAACCCCAGTAGATCAATGTCTAAATACCTTCAGAAAAATGCAAGACGGGTAGAAGGTTTCTTTTTTCAGACAAGGGAACAAAAATGTCTGGGGTCAGCTCATTTAAATTTCATTTCCCAAAACTATGTTAGAGTCTATCTCTCATTTTGGGTCCTTTGTTTCTACTAACTGTCACAAAAATCTTATCACTGATAATCCTAATCAGAATCTACCAGCCTAGGACATGAGGTTTTCAAAACAATCCTACAGGATTGTTAAAAGTGAAAACTTTCTGTCTGTTTTGATTCAGCGTAAACTGTTCAGATGAATATTCTTAACGCAAGAATTACTGGAGACTGAATACTAGCTGTGGTAAAGGGCAAGAACACTGACCTTGGCTGTACTTGAGAAGTGCTGAGCAATCCAATTCTGCTGTATTTTTTTTTTTACATTATTGCATAACTTTTTAAATGAATTTATAATTAATTAAACTTAAACCTAATCATGGAATAAATTACACTACCAATCTACTTAAAATTTTGTTATTGGCTGGAACTTTTTACAGCTTGAAACAGCTGCACATCAGTGAAATTGACCGTTTTTTCATTAATGATACAAAAAATAATAATAATGTATATTATGATTAATTTGTTTTAATTTGCCCATGATCATTCATCCTTCATTATGCCTATCCTGACTCATAGAATAAGAAAATAGCTAATTCTAGTAATTAGTTTCATCTAAAAGAAAACTAGTCATAGAAGCTGTATACTTACACAATCCATCCTGTTTGTTTTCCATAACAGGAACGCGAAAACACCGCAATCCAGAAGTATCATATGCTTTTTTTGGGGGAAATGCCGTGGCTCAACTGTCCAGCCGCTCCGTCAAACCCATGGCTTTTATTTTGGTGGGTTGGCCCTGTACAACTGATCCGATTCTTTCGAACAACTCCTTTAACCGATTGAAACGTATTGAGTTTTGTTTTGTTTAATTCGCCTCGCAGATATGGGCATCTCGAAATATCGTGAGAGTAAATGAAAGACAAGTAGGGAACGATAAGATTATTTTTTAGTTATCAGAGTGACTACTGTTCGTGTGTTTAATTCGTTTTCTCTCGCGAGTCGATTCACACGAGTCATTAATCTAAAAGAGTCGTTTAAATTCGCATTTCGATGCTTCGGCAGGGTGAACAGGCAAATTAATCTACTTAATTTATTAATAAATATAGCTGTACTTCTACAGCTATATTTGAAGTCTTATATAGAATGAATTCAGATGTATTTGGACAGTTTTTGACTTTCCACCATGTTGAAACCCTCTTGCCATTAATGAAACAAATGATACATATCTGAAATATATTATTATATGCTAAAGTTGTGTGGCTTACCCTTTTGTCCGGACTGAATGAAATCCATTTTAATGATATGTTAATCTTTTTCTTCTTCTTCTTTTTTTTTATTTTTTTTTTTACACATCATTGATTTAGGTTTTTAGTGTCACACTTCATAAGAGCTTTAAAACATGTATTTGTAGCATACTTGTGCATGGCATCAAATCAAATTTCAATAACAGGACTTCAATAAGAAATTTATCATCAACATATTATAATGTTGTATGAACACAATAAACCAAATAAAAATACAGTACTGTGCAAAAGTATTTTAGTACAAATTTCATACAAATAGATATTTATTTTAAGGGCAGCACAGGTTCTGTATTCGAACCTTGTGGCTGACAGGGGCCTTTCCGTGGAGTGTTTGCATGTTATCCTTGCCTGTGCCTGTGTGTTTTGCTCAGCTTTCCTCCCACAGTCTAAAGACATGCATATTAGGCCAACTGGCTACTCTAAATTGGCTGTAGGTTTGAATAGTTGTTCGTCTCTGTGTTAGCTCTGTGATAGATTAGCGAGCTTCCCAGGGTGTACCCTGCCTCTCACGACCCTTAACAGATAAGCAGTAGGTGGATGGATATTTATTTTATGAATTCTGCATTATTGAGTCAGTACAGAAACATTTTAGATTTCCAAACATTGCTTTTCCAAAAAATTATTAGGATTTGAAAAATGTGTATGTCAGTAAAGAAAGCAACATATTACGTAAGAGACAACTTTTCAGACGAAAAAGAAAAAAGAAGGCTGCTGGCAAGTGTGACCGTTAAAGCCTCCAGAAGAACTTTGTCAGATTCTCCAAGATGCTCAGTAAAACTTACCAGTTCATTCGCTTATGAAACTGCACAAATTGAACCTGGGACTACTACAAAGGGTCATCACACTGAATATTGACTTTTTTTTTTAGTTTGTTACTGTTTACTGCAAGTTGTGGTATTCTTCATTTAAATAGAAAAACTACATTTCATTATTTTGGGTCATATTTACTTTACAACATTTCTTTGCTTGTGAATAACACTTTTGCACAGTAGTGTATATTAAAATGTTGGCCTTTGTGACATTCTATAGTTCATTTTTTACAGCAACAACAATAAAAGAGTTTAGAAAATCTTCATTATTTTCCAAATTCATATCCAAACTTTTTAATTATCAGCTTCATTACAAAACACATCTAAAACACAACAAAAAGGGCCTAATGTCCTAAATTTGCCAGTCTTTTTAAAGTGCTTCAATAAAAACACCATGATTTGAACAAACTGCACATGAAGAATATAATAGTCATGACAGTTTTATAACCCTTTCCTCAACATCTTTTGGGGTCAACGTTCTGTTTGATGCTGACCACATGCCTTTACATGATGTTTTTCAGGCTCTTTTAATCAATAATCATGTTATTTCTATCAAGCTCTTCCACTGCAAGGGATTAGTAACCTAAGATTTGATCAGAACATACATGTTACTAAGTTCCCAGTATATCTGAATTCCCGATAACGTGATATTGCTTCATGGGAGGTTAAATTCTGTGTCTGTTCATATTAATTTAAGCCCAACTTAAAACTGTAGTAGACCTTAAAACATATTTGTGCTATTGGCTCTTGAAGCCGAGTTGCATATTGTGAGGACTCGACATCTGACATCATCTGTGATTTGTTTTGAGGTCAGTAAAGCTGAAAGAGATAATGCTGGCACAGACTCAGGCTCTGTGTGTCTATAATTCATTGGAATCTGTGACTCCTCACACCTATTACTGTCTTTCAATGTTTATGGTCTTGTTTTTGCCATGTGACAGTCACTCTGGACATATGCCCGTAGGAAGTCAGACTGTGCATCAACTGGTCACGAAACACAATAGAGATTACTGTGCAGTGCGTCACAGCAGCTACATTTCAATCACATCAGCCTAAAAACTGACATTGTATTGTGACCACAGTGGAGGAGTATGTGTGTTTCTCCAAACAGTTGCTTCCCCTAGAATCATGGCAGCCAATATGAGTGTCAGGAAAATGACTTTTCCTTTTGTGATAGGGTAAACACTTGAGGAAAGCTCAGCTATGGACTTATAAACAATGGATGGACTGAAATGGTTGCCTTCTCTGGTGTGATAGCAGACAGAGGTCAAATTTCTTCCTAGGAAAAATAACAACTATAAGTTCACTAATTTGAACAGAACAAAATCAGCAGTCTTGAACACATATAGTACTAAAGTGGTCAATTGTGTCTGAGTGTACTGTAGGTTTTAACTTTTGAATAGATTCTCATTTTGATCATTAACTTTTAAGGTTAAAAAACAGATTATGTGCTTATGTACTGATTAACTTGTGACAAGGAAAACCCGAGTGCTCGTTTCCTAGTTGAATAATGGTGTCTCTGCCATATACCATATGCCTTAAATAGTAATCCATGAGATCAAGTATGAAGAGTCACAAGATCCCCTACAATAGCCATTCCCATTTGAATTTTACCAACTTAGTGTTAGAGCACATGATAAGCTGCATCCCCTCTGTCCCATGTCTCTAGCTTGATAATGACTTACAGGCCTCAAACTGCCTCTATCAGGGTGGAAACAGAGCGAGGGCATCACACTCTTATTCCTGTTGCTTGTCATGCGGTGAAAAGAAAGCACCAGAGAACTGCAACTGGTGTCATTTCTAAGACCATCGGGGGATAAAGATGAGGACTTGTGCAGTAAAACGCCTGAAGAGGAGCCTAATATTCCAGGAAATAACACTGCATAACAATAAGATTTTTCATTGTTATGTGCACTCAGGGTCCTTGCGTCCTTTCCCTCTTGCTGGAAGTGAAGGTCACCTTGGCGCTGCCTCAAAATATTTTCCAGCACTCTGCAAACCAGGACAGCATGCTGGTGTGTGTTTGATTTACATAGCTAGATTTCTGTTTGGTTATGCTGATTGATTTCGTAATTTGAGATTTGTCCACACTCTCAGCGTGTTTAGATAGTAGTTGATTTACATCTAAGGAATTTAATCACTTTAGGTATTGGGTAAAACATTAGTGGCAGGCTACAGACTAGAGTTTGTTAACACATACAAGGCAAAGCAGTAAGAGAATGAAAGTGCTTACCCTGTACACGACAGCTGCTTTACTGCATTATGACCTATTTGTTTTATACCCTGCCACCAGTGTTTGTGTATATGTATGTTAGTGTGGTTTACTAGAAACATTATTCTCTGAAGCTCAAGGCATTGAAGGTGTCATTTTGGCACCTAAATACTGACTGTTTAGCCTGTGCAAGGTATTTGTTTTGTATTCAAAGATGAAAAGAAATAATAAAACACAATGCACAAATATGAATAAACATGGAATATAGCACAATATATTGTGTTTGAAAATATACATAAAATTGCCTAGATTATATTTCAGAAAATTCAATGATTTTAAGGCATAACACAAGCTTTGAACTAATGTTGGTGGGAAAGTCAGATAGAAGACCTTTCAAGGTCTTTATGTCACATGGTATGTTACATAGTTCTGTTTACTGATCAACATTAAAGATACAATGAAATTCATCATTCTCTGTCTTTCGTCGCTGTAGAAATGAATCCATGTCCGCATTTGATGTTGTAATTTCAAAAACTACCCCTCTGCACCAGTGTATGGTAGACTGCAGGGGATGCTTCAATCATAGCCTGTTAAAATCCTTTCATTGAGCCAAAGGAAATGCCCTCTAGTCGTGCCATCACCCCTTGCTGAAATATGGGTAATATTAAATGCCCCGAGATCACAAGGCCTGGTGGTGCAGAGCAGTATTCTGCTACCTTGTTGTTTAGCCTAAAGTGATGACCAGCAGTGCAGTAATAAAAGCGTTATCCTTTATTCATGCTGACTAGAGCTGGTGCTGTTGGATGCACCTAGGCCATCTGTCATAACTGGAAGGATGAGCACTGGTTTGACGTCACAGAGTTGCCCTTTTGCAGTCAGGGGTGCAGGTTATAACTAAATTTTAAAAGTTGTAGTGGAAATTGTCACTCAGTAAGAACTTATTTTTGTAGTTTTGAGGAAGGGATTATTATTACACATCCCTCTGCTTCCCCACAATTATGCCCCTCAACTTCCCCACAAATTATGCATTAAAGGTTGACCATGATTTTGCTTAGTGAAATATCTTTCACTTTTGTCGTCTTTCAACAAGACTTCTGGTTTAATCAACATTATTGTAAAGCTATAAATATATTATTTCCAGACCATCTCCATCAACACCTCTCCCTATGACAGAATTTCCTCAGCTATAAGCTGAACAGCAGAATAATATCTTCAGCAGTCGGTAAATGACAGACAAACTGTAGTCATTTACTGATCAGATATTATATGATTAGACATAAAATCAGTAATGTAATCTTATAAATTGAATAATATATTATAATCCTTTCTCCCCACTGCTTGTGATGTAACTGGTTCATTTGGGTTTGTTATACTTCTGTATAAAATGATCTTCCATTGTTTTAATGGATGTCCAAAAAGAAGAAGGCAAATAAAGTGCTTCTTTATATGCATTGATGCCAATCTCATCTTTACTTTTAAATGTTCGGGTATGTTTTTTCAAATACTGATGATTACAGAAGAATGATACTACTTTCAGGTTTTAGCTAAAAGAACTGCACCATGGTGATTATTTACTTCTGTACTTAATGCATATCTTTGTGGCAGTCATGGTAGGAACTACTTCTTTTTATGCACAGTTAGTAAATTAATATACTGTAATTCAGTGACCTTGCAATTGAATTTTTTTTATGCATCCTACACTTTTAAACACTCTTTGGTTGGTTTCGACATAGAATTATGCATAGAAAGGGTTCGCCCAGAGGGACAAAAGAAGAACTTATTTGATGGGTTTTTTTTTCTAATGGTTTCTTCTGATTATGAACAAAGAACATTGTAATCAGTTATTGTAATTGTCATATAATTCAGATACATCTTGTTTTTTACTATCCTTCACTATACAAGTGTCAATTATAAAAGCCCCTGACTCTAATATCTGTAAATATGATATGTATAAGTATGATATTAGAATTATAATGTATTTTGTAACATGATATTGGCCACGTTATTGTGTATGTATCATCATCATCATAAGCATCCTCGTGTAAACATGTGGAGATTACATAGCTACATACGAACTGTTATGAATCACTCAATCATAAGACAAGTTGACTCAGTAGATGTAGGCCAAGTGTTCAGATCTTACAAGTCATCTTACACGACGATATAATATAATAAATGATTAACACTGTCTAGACAGTGTTTCAGATAAAATAGAAGTAATTTGTGTACACAGACATCAGTGTGATAGAAAGCCTTCCTGCCATGTGTCAGTCATTGATGTCTTGGTGCCTGACACCAACACACTATTCTAATTTAACAAACACGCTAACTAAGAAAATTCTAATTCAAGTGGAATATAGACACAGAACAAAGATTCACAAGTTTATAGTTGTGAAAACCAGTGACAGCAGAGTAATAGCAGAAAGTCCCCAACATTTTGCTCTTACCTTATTCAATTGGTAAAGTGATTTGTGTCAAATAGTCTCAAAGCTGCAACATTCCTGAGCGTCGTAGGTGTCGAACTGAGCGTTTGTCAGTATACTGTCTGTGGTGGTTAATACCAGAGTGACGAATTATATGAGCACGTCTGTCCCAAGTGAAGGCTCAAGAGCCTGGGGGTGGCTGTGGTCACTTCCTGAGCTGCTTTGCAGTGCAACGCTGATGCTTTTTCCTCAGGAAGCCGGCCATCCCCTTTCCTTCTTACCAACCAACAAGTCCCCCTCCCTCCACCCCCCTCTCCCCAGGGTGCTGACAGCATAGGCAATCTGATAATACTAATTAGTCTGAGAATCCAGGGAAAATGCATCAAATGGTTGCCCTTTAAAAAGTGCTGCATATTTTTCGTTTTTTGTTTATTTACTGTCTCTCACCAATGGCCATGATGGATAAGGAAAGTTTGCATTAAGGACAACTTATCAACCTAAATGTTATACAGTGAAGGGAAGTAGAGTTGAATGGAGGCAAAGCTGGAGATTGTTTCAGTGTCCTCTGGCCTGTTTCAGAACGCTTTTGTCTGCCCAAGTGTTTGTTGACGCTTGTCCCCAAAGCAAGCCTCCTGTGTCTGAAGGTGCTTTCCCACTGTCCCACTGGCAACACAGGCCTGTCATGAGCCACTGGCCTACAGCATGATTGGGTGGTGGGTTAAAAGCTGGGGTCACTGGGTGCACCTGCGCTTTCTTTACAGGAGGTCTTTTGTTTGTTTTTCCACAGTAAGACACATTGGTGTATTCGATCCATAGATCTATAGATCCAGTGCTCGGGAGTTAGTTCTATTCATAAGCTCTTATGAATTATCATAGCTTTCTGATTCAAAGATTTAGAAGAATATGCAATTTTAAGGGCTTAATACTCTGTTACATTCACAGTGGTAAATAATACTGCTCTGCAATGGTTCAAAATATCCAGAAACCTGCCAGAAACAAGGCTCTGTAAATACACTCATACTATAAAATGGTTCTTCCAGGGTCCATTGGATAGTTAAGGGTTAGCCTCCGAGTATGATTTTATTTTTTAATGTGTTACTTTATATTTTGCTTCAAAGGTTATAGATTATTCCTTAGTGTAATAGAAATACTGGTTACACAGAGTGTAGCATTGCTGGCTCAAAAGTCCAGGGTTGCTGGTTCAATCCTAAGCTTGGGTTACTGTCTTTGGAATTTTTCAGCAAAGCCCAGATTTGAAGCCTTAGTACATCTGTGAACAGACTTGCAGATGGCAGCTCACATACGCTCCCAATCCAATTTTTGAAAATTGATCTTGAGAGGATTTGCCAGAAAGAATGGGTGAAACAGATAAAATCCACATATTTCTACAAAAAAGTTTGTTCAAAAAGCTTGTAGAAACTTATCCAAGAAGGCTTAATGCCATAATTTGGTGCTAAAGGTGCTTTTACAAAGTTGTGAATAAAGGGTCTGGATACTTATTTTAAATAATTTCTAAAAAACTTTGTCACTTTCCCAGCATGGGTTATTTTGTGTGGACTAATGGCCAAAAAAGTCTGTTTCATCGAAACATATAACACAATAATGTATGCAAAAACTGAAGGGGTCTGAATACCTTCCAAAGCCATTGTATATGTAACTGATTCTATGACTAGCGGATAACTACCAAGGATGGTGATTATCACTTGGAAACCTTCATGTGCATGCATGAGAGACATTAAACACATGAAGTGACCAAATGACATGGTATTTGCAATAAATACATAGTCATATAGCCGTCTTTTCCTTCCTGGTGGATTACTGCTGGTTCCAAAATAGCAAGGAAACCTGATGAGCAACCAATGTTCATAGAGTCACAGTTGCATAATTAGTAGTGCTGTACTTTGACCTTCCTAACCTAAAAGGAAGAGTAAATATCACCTGGATAAAGCATGCCATGCAGAACCTGGCTAGAAAGATGTTCAGAGATAACAGCTGCACTCACCTCGTTGTGAAAGGTGATGTTAATCATGTAGAAAAAATGTGTACAGTGAAGCCCAGGTAGCAGCGAGGTCTCCACATGTGCACGCACGCACAAGAAGGTATCCAGGTAACAATCACAGCCCCTGCTGATCAGAAGGGCTGAAACAGATCTTCATGAAGGGAAAGGTGTCACAATGTGTGTAATACAATAACTACATGGGACATCCGAGTTCTTAAAAGACATCCTAGGCAATTTGTACCTTTAGTGCCCTCTGTTGATTCTTTTAGAAACTGCAGGAACTGACAGAAAGAATTGTATTATTAGTATTTGTACTCATATTAACAACAATTGCCATATCTTAATAACAAGTGCATGCTTTTATCTAAACAGCTATCTTGACTATCTTTGTAAACTCTCACTGACACACCGTAAATAAAGTTAAAAAGGATTCATATTCATACATTCAAGGCATTTTTTTCTCAGAACATTCATAGACATTCTACAACTCATAAACTGAGATTCAGCCTCTTTTATTTAAAACAGAAACCTCTGACAGTTTCAACATACAAATACACATACCAAAATTTACAATATTATCTAAAACAAACTTTTAAAAAGAGACTAATAAAGTGGGTAGAATCCTGACGATGTTACATCAAACACTGGAATAATGGGCCTGCTATAATATTGAGAAACACTATGATACCTAAAACATAAATTAACAAAGCCAGATCTCACTTGTAATGTCCTCCAAAGACCAAAAGTTGTTTTTTTTTTTATCATTTTGCAATTAAACATCTGAGCAATCAAGAGCTCACATTAAGTCCTCACATTAAACATCAGAATGGGGAAATGTGATTTCAGTGACTGAAGATGGCATGGCTATTGGTGCCAAACAGGCTAGTCTGAGTATTTCAGAAACTGCTGATTTGGGAGTTCACTCTTAGTGAGCAGCAGCTCTGTGAGAAGAAACACCTTGTTGATGAGAGCGACCAAAACAGAATCGACAGACTGGTTTGAGCTAACGGGAAAGCTATGGTAACTCAAATAATCACTCTTTACAACCACGGTGAGAAGAAAAGCATTTCAGAATGCAAAACACGCTGAAAACCACATTGCGTTCCACTCCTGTTAACCAAGAACCAAAATTTGGGTCAAGTTAAAAAGATTGGAGGTGTATCTAATAAAGTCACCAATGAGTGTATATAGGATGATATTAATGTGATCTCAAGCAGCTCATTATGTAGGCACAGCAGCAGCCAATAAATGAATACCTCATGACTTCATTAATTAAAGCAGGTCTTTATCAGAGCTTTGTGTAAATATAGATGGATAAATAAAAACCAGATGTATTGTACATGTTCATCTGAGTTAAAACGTAACACTGATATTGATCACTTTAAAATAAAATATGTAAGTCATATTAACTATAATGAAACTGTATGACTTTCTTTGCCTCTTCTTGACAAAGTAATAATAATATGGCAACTTGTTAGACCAGTAGGTAGCAGTGGCAGCTCACAGCTCCAGTTTATTGTCTGTGTGGAGGATTGAATTTTACCTTCTTCACATAGCTGCCCTCTGGGTTCTCTGGTTTCCTCCCCCCTCTGAAAAAACATGTTGTAAGGTAGACTGGCTACTCTAAAAGCCTCATACTCTGCCTCATTCCCAGTGCTTCTGGGATAGGCTACTGAAGAGGAATGAAATAGCAATAACAATAACAAATCAATCAGGAGAAACAAAGACTTTAAATATATGTTAAAATGAAACATTAAATAAATAAATCTTTGGTTCTGCACAGAAAAATCACCATGATCGAACCAGCATTTACAGTTTCTTTTTGAGTCACGATCTTAGGTGAGCACAGAATTACTTCAACATAATATATCCTGCTAGGTGTAGAGCTTAAAGCAGTAGTGAACTATTTATGACAAGAGCTGTTTAAGATCTTGGAATTATAAGAATCTGGGTAACATTTTTATGATTTTAAGATGCTGAGCGCATACATTTTGATTATCAATAAGGTCAAACATTAACTAGATCATTTTTATGTAAAACCCTCTCACATGTTGTATATTCATTTGCATGTAATTAGCATTTATAAATGGTATATATTTATAAATCTTTTAGCATTAAAGATGCCTATAATTCCAAGGTCTCACATAATATAGTTTGAATTTACAAAACCAAAAGTCCAACATGGCATAGAATCTACAGCGGTTACCACAAGAAGAAGAAAAGGCTCACAACTCATACAGGCACCCACAGAATAAAAAAAAAAAAATCTCATTCTTATTTACTTGTGAAACCAGGCATATACAACCAGGCATTAATGGTCATGTTAAAAGTCAATAAATAGATTTGCAGACTGAGTGCTGAGTGAGTTCCATCTGGATGCTCTGAATGCGGTCTGTGTTAAAATTACAACACTAAACAGTGGTGGGTCAGTGGTAGGGTTAAACAGGAAAAGGTCTGTCCAAACAAGCAGGGGGCACAGTCATTGCACCTTAAAGTATTTCAGAATTGGCAGAGTTTTGGCGGTTGGGAAAGATGTGGAGCTGAGGATGCTCAATGCCATCGTTGTGGAGGTCTTCCTGTTTCTGCAGTCCATGAAGCTTCAGGACCAGCTCCTTAATAAATACCTGAAATGGTAAAAAAAGAGTGTGAAACAATGTAATGCTACAAAACAGAATCAGTCAGCAATAATCACTGAGCAACTACTTTCCATTATCTGTTATCAGAAAGAATTAATTACAATCTTTGCAGTGACCAAGTATTTAAAAAAAGGTTGTTATTTGACAGATATATGCTAACGTTCCACTGATTTACCTGCATTTCTAGCAGTGTGTTCACTGCCGCATTATAGCTCCACAGTGAAATGCCATTGGTGCTAATAGAGGCCCATTGGGGCACAAATCACACTGCCCCAATGCTCGCTCTATTAACAGCAGTTCAAATCTAATAGTATTTTTTAACACCAAATTATGAAATTATGAGTTTAAAAATACTCTGAGGCCACCAAAATTGCTTTACGGCAAATAATCATGATTAAATTGAATACACTTTCAAAGGCAAACAAAAGCTAAATGTAAATGCATACAGTGTACCATTTCTATTATAAGTCATGTTGCAAAGATTAAGGGGAGCTTTGCAGTGGATAATACATTAGAAATGAGTGTGAATCATGCTGACAAAGAAAAAAAATGTGCCAGTTTCCAGTGCCTGAAATATTTGTGTGTTGTTTGAGATAGTTGGGCTTCAATGTTGGTAAAACCTGGCAACCCTGGTTCAGGATATTAGGTCTTCTGTGTGCTCCTTACACACTGTGATGGGAAACATGCCGGCTGTATCAAGCCCAACTGGAAATATGTACGTCTAGAACCACTCAAAACGAGCTGCTGGACTGTAAGCTGGATGGCTATGTTGTCTACTCTCAACTGCCTATTATAGGGTTACTCTAAAAATGCACTAGTCAGTAGCCTAAAGCATAAATCAAATGTGATAACCTCTGTCCTTAATTTAGTTTGCGACTATGTCATTATTAATGTTGTCATGCCCCACCAAAATCCATGGTCACGAGGCACTGCTGCACAAACACCCATATCCCAGCTGAATAAATTTCAACCCTTCATAAGTTTATACTTAAACTTCAGGATATGATTATGGTAATTATTTCATGACTCCCCTCAGTGAAGCAGTGACTGGCCCAAAGGCTGAAAAGAAACTGGTCACTATATGTCAAGATCTGAGAAAACCCATGGGATATTGCTGTGGCTGAATTCTGCCCAACATCCAAAAAAAAAGACAAAAATTATATTTTCGTAAAAATTGGGATTCTTCTGTCTAATGATGCTACAACTTAAAAACGTAATAGTAACATTGTAGAAATGTTTTATTTACTATATAACCTTGCATTTAGTTCTGCCTGCAAAAATAATTTGCAGGTAAATAAGGGGCCATTTTACCAAACAAGGCTTTCAAAACATGAGGTTTGTCTCTTTAAGAAAGGTATTTTAATGGCTATCATGCTAGTGAATCATGCTTCTCTAATGATTTTAGATAGGAGTCATAACAAAAACAGACATAAGCCTAACAGTTTCAGTCTATATAAGGTATAAATATCAAATGTCAAATTACCCACAATAATATTTTTGAATCCAAAAAAAAGGAATTTGCAGTCACCAGAACATACTGCACAAATAAAAAGTTTATTCAATCTGAATACATGAGCAGTTTGTAATCTTTAGTGCCCCCTTCTGTCTTTAAGACAAATTGCAACAGGCTTTACACTGAGCTGTCATTCCAGAGTGATTTGCGGGAAAATTTGCTATATAAAAGCCATCAAAATTTAAGTTAAGTTTTCTTTACTGCCAGACTTTGTCTGTTTGTGTGTGTGTGTGTGTGTGTGTGTGTGTGTGTTACAGTAGGACATATTGTGTATTGGTGGCTCTGTACAGCAGAACACAGGCCAGTTTTGTTATCTACAACAGACCATTGTAACGGGACGTGTCTGTTATTGCCAGATGAGAAAAGAGAAAATAAGTCACACAGAAAACAGCTATTTACCTCTGTGTTAGTATTACAGGAATGGAGAATATCCTGTAAAAAATGAAAAATAATTAAACAATGAAGCATTAGGTGACTTTTTCAATCTTTCAATTGGGTTTTTTCAATCGGTAATGTCATGTGAACAAGACTGTACCTGGAGTCTTTTGGTCCTCTCCTCATCACTCTGCAGGTCCAAAAGTTCATCTATATTCACCTCCTCTGGCATGTGCTCTTCCTGCAGCGAGTGACAAAGATTAACAGTGACACTCCGAAATCACTCAGTAGATTTCTGTTGCCACAGGGTGAGGGTCGAGTGGCATTTTTCTTTATCTCATCCACTGAAACAGGGAACTGTTTACTGTTACAATGTTTTAAAACCTCAGCTAAATGCTATTTCCTCTATTTATATTCCCATGTAGAAGTATGTTCAATGTAAAGTGTAAATAAGCCTTGAAAATAATGTAAAGACAAAAAATATTCAACTGAATTAAATAATTTATTTTAGCAATTACTATTAGCTTATTTTCTAATACAGTTAGGCCCATAAGTATTTGTATGACAATAACAAATGACAAATTAAGGAGACAAAAGGTCTGGAGAAAAGTCCAAGTGTTAAATTTGCATTTGGCAGCATCGGACTGAAAAAAAAAATAGACCTTCAAAAAGATGAATACCTCACAATTCACAAAATTCAGAAGTGGACAAATCAACAATTTGGTACATTCTTAAAAAGTGCACTGGTGAGCTCAGCAGAACCAAAAGGCCTGGAAGACCACAGAAGACAACTAAAGTGGATGACTGTAGAATTCTTTCCTTGGTGAAGAAAAACCTCTATACAATATCTGGTCAAGTCAAGAACACTCTCGAGGAGGTAGGAGTATCATTGATAAAGTCTACAATCGAGACACACCTTCATGAATGTACAGAGGGTTTTACCTCAAGATAAAAACCACTGGTAACACTCATGAACAGAAAGGCCAGATTAGACTTTGCTAGAAAGCCTGCTCAGTTATGGAACAAGACTCTTTAGACAGATGAAACAAGATTAACTTGTATCAGAATGAAGGGAAGAGAAGAGTATGGAGAAAGAAAGGAAGGGCTCATGATTCAAAGCATATCACATCATCTGTCAAACAAGGTGAACATGGGGAACTGCGTCACTGATGTTTAATTAGGATGTGACTGCTGATATAAGTAGCAGGATAAATTCTGAATTGTATAGTGCTATACCTTCTGCTCAGTTTCGGTCAAATGCTGCAAAACTGATTAGGATGGTGCTTCAGAGTACAGATGGATAATGATAAAACATACTGCAAAAGTAACCCAAGAGCTTCTCAAGGCAAAGAAATTGAATGCTCTTAAATGGCCGAGTCAGCCAACCTAATTGAGAATGCTTTTCACGTACTGAAGACAAAACTGAAGGCAGAAAGACCGATAAACAAGCAGCAACTGAAGGCGGCTGCAGTAAAGGCCTGGCAAAGCATCTTAAGGAAGGAAACTCAGCATTTGGTGATGTCCATTGGTTTCAGAGTGCAAAGGATTTGCATCCAAATATTAAAAATGATGCTTATATTTTTTTATTGTTAGTTTGTTCAATGTCTTTTTAGCCTATGGAAATGGAGGGGCTATTGAAAAAAAAAAAAAGGCTATAATTCCTCAATGGTTAATGCAATATTTGTGACAAACTCTTTGAATTAAATCCACAAATCAGTGACATCTTGATAGCTTTATTTGAAATGCATTGTGTTGGCATACAGAGGCAAAAATATGAAAATTGTGTCACTGTCCAAATACGTACGGACCTAGCTATAAATCAAATTTTATGCAAGAACAAATATGGTGTAGCCCATTTTGAAACGCTGTCTTTATAGTGTTATTGTAAGTAGTACTTTATGCTCAAAATAGCATAGGTCTAATGACAGAATAAATGAATGTATCCTAAATGTATACTATAAATTAAACTAAATGGCCCCATTACTGTGCCTTTTTAATGTGACTAGTAGTTTATATTGTTTTCTTAAATTTGTAAGTCACTCACAATGACGTTTATTAAAAAGATAATCCTCTTTGACTGCCCATCACATCAGAGCCATGCGTGACTTATAAAGCTGTCTAGAGAGGTTAGCAGGCCTTACTGCATGAGGACAGTTACATAAGCAAGGCACAAAATACAGTGACTGAGCCTTAAAGAGCCTGCGGAACACCATTACCCTCCTGCTCAATCCCACAGCTGTACCACATTACCACAGCTCTATTCCATCTCTGTAAAGATGATGGGAATATGCTAACTCCACCCTTCCTGAACGCATACAGAAACACATGGAGCAGTTTTCTAAGCTACATATTGCATGATGTGCTGAAAGGTCAGCTGAGAGGCTGCTCGATTTCAAGGTTGATTAGTTTATAAATGATAATAACAGATTAGATTGTTTGGCCTGCATTTCAGTTGAATGCACTTGGGCTTGTGACTGACATTGCGCACACCTCTGTTTGGTTTTAAAGCTCACTCCTATAGTGGCTGTTCCAGAATTGCTCAACTAAGAAGTAGACCAAGTGTGATTTCCTTTCAAGTCATTCATGTATGTCAAACCTGCATCTCTTTTCTTTGGCTTCCAGCAATACAGCAAGAAAAAACAGTCTCCAGGCAAATGTAATCCAATGACCCAGACTATTTACATCACACAACTAAGCCCTTTTCCAACCCAAACTCTTGGTACTGAAGATAATAATAGCACCATATGCACTGCTTGATGTCAAAACAAAATTTTGTAAAACTGGAAATTTTAGGATTAGTGATTGCCGCCAGGAAGGGGTGGGTGATATGACGTGTAGACATCTTTAAAATACACAACATGCATCACAATATATACGAGGTGCAGCAATTAAATAATGAGACTGATGCTGTAATTCAATTTTAATGAAGAAAACCTACATTTCAATTATTTTGCCCTTCAACATGTTCCCCTTCTGCAACTACACACCCCTGCATTGTGGTCTTCCACTGATTAAAGCAGTGCAGTAGGTCTTCTTCCTTTAGTTGTCTCAGAAGCTCTGGTGTTTTCTTCTTCACTTCCAGAACACACTCGAAATGAGTTCCCTTGAGTGCAGAACTTGATTATAGGGAGAAAAAAAACAGTTGGATGGTGCTAGATCAAGTGAATATGGAGAGTGATCAAGTTCTGGGATGAATTTCTGGGACAAAAAACTGCTTCACTGAGAGCACTGTGTGTACTGGTGTGTTGACCCGATGTGGAATCTTTTTTCTGACCGTTTCTTAAAAGTTTCGAGAACCTTTTTGGAAATAGCGTTGGTTCACGGTTACTCCATTGGGAATCTAATTCTCTATAATTATGTCCTTAATGTCAAAGAAAACAACTAACATGGCCTTGAGCTTGCACTTGCTTGGTCGAGCTTTTTTCGTCCTTGACGACCCATGTGTTTTCCAGTGCACTGACTGCAGTTTTGCGTCAGGATCGTACTGAACTGAACTGCTCAGTCTCGTTATTTAATATCCAAACAATGTAGGCTTGATAAACTGCAAGCAAAACTGTAGTGTTGCAGGTTTTTTTCAATTATTATGAAAAACCTTCATGTCTACAAATGAGGTATACAAATATAAAATTACTTTAACCTGAAAAAGATCAAAATTAATACATTCAAATACTTAAAATAATTGTAATAATAAATAAAAAAAATATATGAAACAATTTTAAAAGTTGATAATATCAAATCAGCTGTTTCCAATCAGCGACAATATTTTCAAAATGTCCTATCTGCACCTACACCTGTAGAAAACTATAGTTCCCATGAGCACTCACAAGACAATATGACTGCACCCACGGATTAAGACACGGACTCCATTTCCCATGAACACTTGCACACAGCCACACGGTCTGAATCCCCGAACGTCTGATTTTTTTGCCTGTTTTTTGGATTACGAGCCTGTCTGCTGTTTTGGTACTGTTGCTTTGCCCTTGTGATAATAGACTGTTTTACTACATTCTGCCTGAGTCCACCTCCAGGTAAAAGCTCCAGGTATAGCGATGCTGCCCAGCACTATGTGACACTTTCCATGAAGTCACTACTAAAAGTTATTTTAATTACACTAATGAAACGGTCAGAATGTACAATTAATCACTATAATGAGGAATCAGTAAGATACTTGTGCATACTTGTTACACACACATGTAGAGCTCATATCATTAATCTCATGATAACTGATTTGTTCTGATCATGGTTCAAAATCCATTATGCTTTTACTCTAAACATTTTAGATCTGTTATAGCTAACAAATCAATGATTTGCCCTTTGAATGCTGATTTTATAGTACATTAATGTTTTGGTTGGTAGTTTCTTGATTACTTAACAAGCAATGGTTATCTAAGCAAGTTCTCATGCATTACGGGCTGCCTCTCAGATTTATAATAAGGCTACTGAGAACCACAGGGTGCTGAGAGACTACTTAAACTATTTTGAAACTAATGTCACCATTGAAAGGTCAGTAAGAGAAAGATCCAAGCAGAATCCCCTACTGGGGCATCGGTGACCTTTCTTTTAACTCTAAATGCTACTGAAAATGCTCTGTAAAGAATTTATGGCCACGTCTACACACATATTGTCAGACTTCCAAAGGGTTCAAACTTTTTCTTGCTACGTCACGCACTGTGTACAGTGTATGTCATTTAAGTCATATTAAAGTGACGAAGAGTAAGAGAACTAAGCTTTGAGCATTAAAATATATTTGAATCATTAGTGTAAAGAAGGGGTGTTACAGTTAACAAAAATTGAAACAAATTTAAATTAAACAATACCCTAAACTTAAACTTCTAAGGGACTTCTAAACTTAAATAATAGTTTAAAACTAATTTAAGACTAGAAGTATAAATACAATTTTCAAAAGCATCATTTGCATTTTCCAGCTCTAGTTTGGTGTGAAAGGAAGACACTGCATGCTCCGTGGGCACAAAAATGGGCGGTTTCTAGTAACAACACTTCTCCAAAATCAAAGGGCAAAACACAGCAACGTAAAAAGTGCACCTGGACAGTGCCTATCAAGGGAATGAATGAGAATTACTAAAACTACATCCAAAACGTAAGTTCAAATTCAAATATACATTTATATACTTGCATGAAAAAGAAATTCTACAAGTGTAATATACATATATATGTGTATGTATGTGTTTATGTGTGTGTGTATAATTAAAATGGTTTCTATCATTTGAAAATAGCTGTGTACCTGCAACAAATATTCTGCTTGTGAAACTCACTTTTCCTGTACAAATTCATGTATTTGCAGAAGACATAAGTACATTTAGCATAGTAATATTACTAACATACCCTACATCACACGTAGACACACACAAGTCCTTTAAGCAACATCGGCTGTCATCATTTCATCATCTGTCTACGAATTGACTGAAACCCCAAGCATTTTAAGTATTGCATCACTGCTTTGAAAAGTAATCCATCTTGACTTTTAAAAAAATCATATAATATACATGTGATAAATCACTATATTCATATTCATACTATATACAATATGTGATTTGACCGACTCTGTGGCCATCATACTACAGTCTGTCCCTATGCTATATTTTATACCCAGTGTAGAGCCGGTGGTTGAATATTTTAACAGTGAGTTGAATAAGATATTCCTTCTCTCTCGGTCTGTCTGTATCCCACATTTACTGTCTGTATTCACTTGCTTCTGTTTGATCTCTCACCCTCACCATGAACACAGATCACTTTATTACTGTAGCTCTACACAAAAGGCAACATGCTTTAAAAAGCCATTTTCACATCATATACCCAAAGGACTGGCTAAACCGTTTGGTCAGTCAGACATCTGGCCAGACTGAGGTCATTATTTGTCAAAACAACAGATAGTGCACATGCTTTATTCTAGTACAGTATATGAAAGCTCAATAAAAGTTCAATGTTCAATATTGAATTAGTTTAGTATTTAGGTGATTGGTTGGCTCCATGAATGCTGCATTTCTCAGATATTACTGTGTAAAAAATATATTTTCATTTACTAGTCAGATTGTGATCAGTAACATAAATATTTCCAGTTGACCAAAGCCAATTCACTCCTATTTGAATCATTGCTTTCAAATGAAAAATTAAATCCTTAATGTCAAATCAAGATGCTTGTTCGGGTCAGTGTTAAATCCTTTTCTTTTAAAACACGTCTTTGTGACTTTTATTAACATGTGCTAACAGCTTGAGCTCTCATCATTGCTCTCAGTACATTTTGTTTATTGTGGGATTAAAGTTAAAGGAAATCTGCACTGTGAACCAACCTAACAATACAATCTGGACTATTAATCTGGACTCTCAATCTCAGTCCCTAATGGAGCAGCAGAAGTCTAATGGATCTAATTAATGGAGCATGTGATGCTCGGTATATAAGCTGAGGGGAGGGGTGTAGCGGGACGGGGGTGTAGCGGGACGGGGGGGGTGTTGATACACCAAGGCTTTCTTTGTGTGCTACACTGACATATGGGGTCTTAACATCCCAGCCCCCAACACTTTACTCATGAGGAACACCCCAGGAGATACAAATCAATCAATCCCAGGATCATTAGCATTGAGACCAGGCTATGCAGCTCCAGTAGTGTTGAGGTTATGGTCTTTCCGGAAATGAAGGGGGTTGCAGAGGGGAGTCTGATTACAGCCTCTGTTTGTTCTTTAGTGTTGCCGACCAACTGATATGGTCATTTAGACGTGACTAGGCTGTGGTTAGTTTTTTCACCTGGGTCCTACGACATCAGTTTTTATAACTAACTGTACAGTGCATAGAAAGAATCAGATTTCCTTCATATTGTTATGTCAAAGGCATCAGTATAATGTATGTGAATGTTTATTAAGACCACTACAGAGCAGGTGTGGCCCCATGGCCATTATTGTTTTGTTCCGGTGATTACACTGAAATTGCCAGGGCTCCGTTTCATTACACTGTAATAAATGATGTGCTTGCAGGGGGTACACATGTGCTCTTTTGTGCTTTTATTGGATCCTTAACAAGCAGATGCTGTACAAGGGAGGGGGGATATAATCCTGCTGACAACATTGACATCCTGATACACAAATGACACATGGTAGAGTCATACTTTAAGAATGGGAATATTATACAAATAATTACCCACAATTACCCATACAAAATACCATGTGAGTTTGCACGGATTGGGTTTGTTAATATACATCCTACACACTGATTGTAAACACTTACACTTTTCCTGCACTTTGTCTTTCTTGGGCACTGAGCTCCAGTTCCACTGCGTGTACATTTGAACATGTGTAGCATGTGTAACTAGCTGTGTTTTAATGACTCGTGTTCTTTATCTACTATATTACCCAAATTTCCCCGTCAAATGTCCCCTTGGTGATCAATAATCAGTCTAAACTCAAACTGAAACTTAAAATAGCGAGTGAATAGTGAGAAATGACTTAAATGATTGTGTCACTGCAGGAAAACCCTTATACATGAAATGTACTTTAACAGGTAATATAGTAATGCTAGTAGACAGGTTTACAGTACAGATAGTAGAGCTGTGAGCAGACATGCATTTTTATATTACTAGCATTACTATACAGTCAGTCCATGTTTCCAGTAATAACCTTAGAAGCACTGTGCTCCACCTTTCTTATATTCTATAGGTTAAGGCCAGGCTCTCGATATCTAGTTAAAACTACACTACACTTCTCTGGTGACTGCGTATTTACTATTTGTACAGTATGTACTTGGTGTTCATCACTGAAGTAATGAGGGATACCTGGGAACTGGCCAGTCTTGTCTAGACATCCTTATGTTTTTTTTTTTTAACCATAAATGATTATATAAGCAGTCTAGAAATCAAGCTGATATGAACAGCCTGTCCATCTGCCACCATGATCAACAATATCAAACCAACACCCAAACTTCTTGCCACTCATCTTAAAAACTCAATCTGAATATGAAAGTTAATTTGTTCACTTTGAATTACATAATCTGGCTTCTGACATTCAAAGGCTCATGTTATCATGTAAACTGCACTGTGGTGTATGCCTTATTAATTTTTCCACAACGTTAAAAGTGCTCTTGTAGACCAGACAGTTTCCACACTAATTAATATACTCTAATGATATAACGGATATCATGAAAGAAATTCTAAGGTTCGGGTCCTTCCTGTTTCAGTAATTATTTATATCCTAAATGTGCAAATGATTTAACTAATTGTACTTGTAATTGTACTTCATTAATCAAATATGCCTCAAGTTTAGGATGAATAAACAATCCATTTTAAACTGTGTAACACACACCTTTTTAATATTCATTTCCACGTGGATCATTACTATACTGGGAGTTCTGCCCCATACACAATCTGGTTTGATAAGTTATCACTGTGCCATACACTGTAGATATGGGGAGTTGAGATATAAAGCATATCCTTGAATTTACAGTTTGGATTTCTCAGACCAGATGTAAGAAACGATTCAAGATCTCGACAGGTCACCACCCTTCTTGGAAGTCGCCCATGAATGCAATCACAGGTACAAAGTCATATTAGCTCAACGTTAAATATTTTATAGAGACATAAAAAATGCAATTAAATGAAAATGCCTTGTGTTTGATTTTCCCCCATGCAGTACTCACCCGTCCCAGGTAGAGCTCGTCTAGCCCTGCGTCTATCCACTTTTCCACATCCAGACGCCTCTGAAGCTCCTTTCTGTTATATTTCACTGTAACTCGGGCTTGTCTCTTCTGCACACTCAGTCCTGACTCCCGGCCGGAGCCTCCTCTGCTCGGCGAGTGCACTTTGCTGTTATACCGTCTTCCCACCCGGTTAGCAGCCATGTCGCGGTTTACACTCTGATTTTCACGTGCTGATAAGTATGACTGAAGCTGCGTGTACAGAGTAAGCGCGTGCTCTAGACTGGAGAACCACACGATGCACCGACATCCGTGAACGGGTGAGGTGAAGTCACTGGGTCTTAGCGCTGCCGGTTTACCGTCTAAGATTCTTAATTCAGTCCGTAGGGCGTCTCTACAGCGAGTGCAGGTGATACAGCAGCAGCGCATGCGCAGTGACTAGACTTAAGTCGATTTATTATGCCCGGTTTTTATTCCTATTCGTTGTTTCACCTTATATTCTTCATATCATATGGTGCAATATGAAGTATTATAAAAAAATGCATTTAAATAGATAATTGTACCACTTACACAAATCCAGGGTGAATTAAGGTATATTGGGACATCAGGTCAACTGGGACCGTTAAAATTAGCATCGTAAGAGAAAAGTTAAAGCTTATATCACTCAATCCTACAGCTTACAGTGGAACTTTTTTTTGAAAGAACATAACATTACTTAATTCACACATGGACAGACACACATTAGCATGCCATGTGACTCAGTCCTTTTATTTTGGCAATGTGGTCTGTGAGGTTGATATGAATCCAATATGAATTTTTGTGAAATTTTCACCACTGGGATAGACTGAAACAAACTGTCCCTGGTCATTGAGAAAGTTTAGTGGATTAAACTCATGAGGGAACTTCCACTGGCCTTTTTCACTCAGCACTGAGGAGAGGTGGGAGATAATAATAGTAACTCTGAAAACAGTAATAGAAAAGGAGAAAAAAAGATCAACATGGGTAGCAGAGGGTGAATTAAACTACTGTTAAATTGTCCATTTGAAACCAAAACCTTTGGTATGCTGTAGCCCATCAGTTCAGTATCTCCTGTGGTGGAGTGGAATATACTCAGAGGGAGGATGTTGGTGATGCGTTGAGACTCGTGAATCACAGCTGTGTGTATTGTGTATACACAGCCTGTACATTTTGTGTCTATCTTCATAACATACATGAGCTTTTCCCTCCAGAACCTCATCAATCTCTTGCTGGCATTTATCTAGAAAATTGTGGATGGCATTGTCACTAATCAAAATCAATTAAACTAAAAAAAATGTTTTAGAGTTATGCAAAAAGTAGACTAATGAAGTGCTATTAAATACTGAATAAACCCTGAGGTTCTGGGTAAGCCGTGAGGTAGAGGAAAACTGTAAGGAGGGCGTTGGACATGGTGTCTGTACCAGCTGAATGCAGGTTTAAAATGTACATAACCAGTTGGCCTTCATCAAAAGAGGATCCATTGCCTCTCTGTTGAAAGCAATACAAGAAATGGTTGTTATTCCATGTAGTACAAGAACAATCGTATAGCCAGACAAACACATACTGTATCAAGCTCATCCAGATAGCAGTTGACAAAGTTTCTTGGCTCTCCTGGGACTTCTTGTCTTGTGCTTGTTGATCATGGTTATTGTCATTATTTAAAAAAATCTCCCTAAAGGGAAGAGGCAGGGATCCCACAAATGGAGAAGAGTATCATAGATCTATAAGAAAATAAGAAATTCTATTATTTTCATTGTCTATAATTAATTTGTGACATTCATTCTTTCAGCTAGTACTTCAAACTTAGAATTACACTATATGCACAAATGTACGTGGACACCTGACCAGCAAACCCATATGTACTTGTTGAACATCCCATTCCGAATTTCCCTTCCTTGTTTTGCTGCTGCAACAAGCTCAATTTTGTAATGTTGTTGTTGGAATTCTGCCCCAAGAGCATAAACCCCAATGGTGTTGAGTGAAGTCGAGGTAAGGCCATTTAAGTTCTTCCACACCAACCTTGGCAATCCATGTCTTCATGGAACAATCTTTGGGCCCCTTAATTCCAGTGAAGTTAAATCTTAATTTTTTGTCATACAAAGACATTCTAGACAATTTTGTCCTTTCACATTTGTGGCAATAGTTTGGGGGAAGACATATGGGTGAGATGGCCAGGTGTCCACAAACGTTTGACCATATACTGTATCACTATACTGTTCTGGTGGTGATATAATAGCTCACCTTTCCCCATGTTCCATTAGCAATCTTGGTAGATTCTTTGAAAAGCTTAACATACTGTTCAAAATCTGGTTCTCCATAGAGTATTTCCCCATGAAAAGTTCCTCAAGGTCGTAAGGGAAAAGCGCCGATGTTCTTTCCATCCAGGACCATAATCAGCAAGTATGACTTCCATTACATTTCACTTTTGTCAATAACTCACTTCAGGCACTCTATTTGTATGTAAAGTAAAAATCCTTTTAAGCTGAAAGAAGATATTTTATTAACCACAGTTGAGTGGGTAATTATTTATGATCTCACCTTTTCCTTCATTTAGATGTCTAACAAGCACATTTTGTGGGTGTCCTGAAAAGTCTACAGATTTGGTCACCAGAGCTTCTTTCATACCAGTCAAACCATTAAGAACAACAGCTGAGTTTCTTACTAGATACATACTGTAAACATTTCCATATTGCTCGACCAACTAAAGATAAACAACAAAAGTTATACAAAGCATAAAACCATTTTGCAAAAGAGCCATTTGTTTCTATGTAAGTGACATCTATTATTAAATCCGGAATCAAAATATACATGGTACTTGGCTTATTGGTGTAAATAATATAATACATTTGACATGCTTGTTTGCAAAAAAGCAAAAAAGCATTTGTAATTTTGAAGAATGTGATACCCTGGTACAATTGTTCCTTGCCGTTAATGAGATAATACCATAACTGCAGTTACAAAGACTCCAAGCATTGTGAGACATATGAATGAGAAGACTAATACAGTAGATCACTTTTTGCTGTTGCTGTTGGTAGTGTGGTTGTTGGATTGAAGGCTAGAAGGCAATATCGCTGGTTCAAGCACCATTGCTGGAGCTTGGTAAAATTGGTTATTGCAACCTGTTGATTTTTAACTGAACAGCTCTTTGAGGCACAAACCCAGGAGGCACTAGCACATTTGTGTCAGATCAGGTGTGACCACACTTACAGAGCATGAGTTACTGAAAGTCATTCAGGATTCATGGAAAGCCATCACTTACAGTTTCAGCTTTGTTCATGAAACACAGTAGCTGGCTGCCCCACGAATGTGTGAAAATCAATCAATAAATATTGGCTGAAGAACAGAAGTTGGTACTAAAGAAAAAGTACTAAAGTGATAAAATATACACACACAAAATGTTTTTTTTTTTTTAGATATTTAATGACTAAAAAAGAAAGTGGAATACACCCCATTCAGGATCTAATTACCTTAATTTCCTTCTAAAAAACAGCGGTTATTTTGAATGATGTGCATACCAGGTATGATAAGGGGGTGAACAAACATGATTGGTTTGTGACCATAGACCTGCACTGCAAAACATGTCATCTTAGCAAGTGAAAATATCTTAAATATAGTCAGATATATGTACAGTCACGGCCAAAAATGTTGACACCCCGTGCTTCTTTCAGAAAATGCACCACCTCTCCAATAAAATAGTTGCAAGTACAAATGCTTTGGTATTCACATGTTTATTTCTTTTGTTTGCATTGGAACAACACAAAAAAGTCAAATCTCATATCATTCCACTCAGAACTCGAGAAATGAACTTAACTAATTATTGACACCTTTTCAAAATTGTATGAAATACTTGGATTTCAGTCATATGAAGCTCCTTTAATTTGTATTTAAACTCACCTGTGGCAGGTAACAGGTGCTGGCAATATAGAAATTACACTTGCAACCGGTTTAAACAGAGAAAAGATTAATCTGTCAGAGCAAAGATCTGTCAAAGGATTTGAGAACCAAAGCATGGACAGTCTCGAGAGACATAGACATGGTCCTGTGTCCACTGTGTGCAATGTCATTAAGAAATTTACAGCCTATGGCACTGTAGCTAACCAGCCTGAATGTGGATAGAAGAGAAAAATTGATAGAAGTTTACAACGAAGGATTGCTCAAATGGTGGATAAAGAACTTCAATCAACTTCCAAACAAATTCAAGCTGACCTACAGGCACAGGGTCCAAAAGTGTCAGCTCACACTATCTGTCACCATCAGAATGAAATGGGACGTTATGGTAGGAGACCCAGGATGACTTCACTGCTGACACAGAGCCATAAAACAGCTAGACTGGAATTTGCCAGAACTTACCTGAGGAAGCACATCCTATGGAGTGGTAAGACCAAAATAGAGCTTTTTGCTAAAGCTTGTTGGTAAAGGCTTTGTATCATTGTATGAAATGAGGCCTTTAGAAGTACCTACATTCAAACATGTTGGAGGTTCACGGATATTTTGGAGTTGCTTTGCTGCTTTTGGCCACGAATGCCTTGACTGTGTGCATGGCATCATGAAATCTGAAGACTACCAAAGAATTTTGAGTGCAATTTAGGGCCCAGTGTCAGAAAGCTAGGTACCTGTCAGAGGTCATGGGTCTTCCACCAGGACAATGACAACAAGCATATTTCAAAAAGCACCCAGAAATGGTTTAAGTGCTGGAGAGTTCTGAAGTGGCCATCAATGAGTCCAGCTCTAAATCCCATAGAACACCTGCGAAGAGATCTGAAAACAGGAATTTGGAGACGGCATCCTTCAGATCTGAGAGAACTGGAGCAATTGGTAAAAGAAGAGATGTCCACAATTCCTGTGTTAGATACTCACTCGTGGCTGTAGAAAGTGATTAATTTCAGTTATTGTTTACAAAGGGTGTGCTCCAACATATTCACTTGAGGGTGTCAATCAATTTTTGGAGTTCTGTGTGGAATGATATAAGATTTGCCTTTTTTTCTCTGCTTTTTTGTTGGTCCAATGCAAATAAAAGGAACATGTGAATACCAAAACATTTGTATATGCAACAATTTTCTGGGTGAAGTGGTGCATTTTCTAAAAGAACTGCAGGAATGTCAACATTTTTGCCCGTGACTTTATAAGTAATAAGCTTGTTCAGCAGTGAGATGACTATACTTATGTAAGATCTCAAAGGGAAAAAAATTACACTTTAGCCAACACTGACAGCAAGTGCTCTCTGTCCCAATGAAAATGACATTTCTGTGCAGAGTAGATTCATCCTACATTCTGTATTAATATTTAATACTGTAAGAAGTAAGACTCTGGACATTTCCCCTTCTCACTGCACTTCACACTCACTTCCAGGTCACTTCCTACTTCTCTGCTATAAAAAAATTGCTGATGATGTTAACTCATTGTGAAGCCAGTTTGGTCATATTTATTCTCTAGTTTAACCTTCTCCCTTGATTGTTGTGACACGGATGGCATATTGACCATAGACTGTTTAGCAACTTTTGTATTTGGACAGTAGACTGGATGTAGTTATGCAGATTGTAAATAAACCTTAAGCACATGGATCTTCACACCGCATCTGACACTCCATTGTTACAAATACTAATTTTGTGAGTTTTTCTCCATCTACAGATTTCCCATGATGTTTGCGTACATTGAGAGTTTTGCTTACAGTAATGCTATAAAGCTGAAAAAACTTCACACTAGATTTCTAATGCACCCGAGACACAACTAGAAAAGATTTCAATTCAAATTCTATAATATCTTATAAAAATTATAGCACAGAAAAACCATTACAACTTAGTTACATAGAAATAAGTCATTTTAGTTATGGCTCAGACCAGCATTAAGAATATATAATACCATACCCTTTCAAAATCTTTCAGAGGATTTTTGATGTTGAACTGAAATAGGTTCCCAAATATTGGGATGGGTTGTGGCCCAGGGGGGAAGTTCTTGGGTCTGGATCCTGATTAAGTGGAAGAAGAGGCACAGGTAAAACCCAGCAATAATCAAGTAGACCAACATGATGACTGTCATACTACACACTACACTCCTTTGACTTCCACACCAGATCCTCTCTCTGAATCAACCTGCCAATTCTCTCAATCATTTACACATTGGAAAATGGGATTACTCTGTGTGGGCCAGTCATTCTTCAAATCCTTTATCAGATCAGTGTGCGAATACTATGTCTGCAGTGTTATCTGGAAGCTTTGTCCAGGCTGTTGATCAGCCACCAGTTAGATCACCCTAAGTCTACCATTCTTAGTAGCATCTCAAGAAAGTTCTGGTTCAGGGTTACAGCTTCGCATGTGCCAATGTTAGACTCAAAGCAAGCTATAACAGGCACCCTGAAGATGGTGTTTGGTTAGATACTGCCTTTTGTCCATCTTCAATACATCAAATGAAGGGTTCACGTACAAGCCAACAAGCACCAACCTGTAAAAATGGAACCAATACTAACAGCAGATCAATGGTTATGCCATATTTTCATTTAGCAGATTTGGATTTTGGATTTTTCTCACAAAACCAGACATTATTGTAAAATCCCGCTATATTTGTGGATCTGCCATGTCAGATTTATTACAGATACATTTATTTCGCCAAATAAAACAAAGAAAGCAAATAATGCATTAGAACATGGATGATGTAGATAACCGGCTGACTTTATCGCAGGTTGGGCATAAAATGAAACCTAATCCAGCCAATCTGGCTTGCTCACATGTGAAACAAGCACATCATAGCTATGCTGGAAAGATTGCCCACATTTTTTGTATTTCTGTGTATGGCAATTTCACTGTCCAACAATCTACTTCATTAGTGAATTATTGACAGATATGTTCTACATAGTAGCCAAAAAAAGGAGTCCATATCCTTTTTCCAATTAATGAAGAAAAGAATCAGTTACTGTTAACAGAATGTGCTTTTCTTTTTTTTTATACACACATGATGGCTATTGGGGCGGCACGGTGGTGCGGTGGTTAGCAGTTACAGTGCATGAATCTATTCTGCACTTACTTTGGTGCCACCTTGTAGAAGTCAAAGTTGCAAAATCTTCAGTGAAGCACTGTCATTCCTTTTAAAATACGTAACTTTATGTGAAGGAATCCAACTCCAAGTGAAATGCAGCACTAGGTGAAATGCTAGTACCTCAGATACAATTCTGAACATCTACCTTGTTTGTTACTTGGCCCATGGCTTTATTAGGTGGAGTCAGACTCATTTTTCTTGAATCATTACCCAGCAGTCATAATTACTGACATTTTAATGCATTTATGAAGTTAAATACTAAGTTGGATTTGTCTGTTTTTGCAACAAAAAAAATGGAGCTATCTGTTTTTGCCACCAAAGGTGATTAAAAACATCTTTTTAGTTTTGTTTTAATAGAGTTTTATCGACAATTAATTGCTTATTGCTTATCAGTGCAGATTGCTCCTAAATCAAATGGCCAGTTTTATCAGTGAAAGTTCTATCCAACTTATTTTATTTTTATCCAATCCAGTTTACATTCATGTCCCTGTTGCCATGCACACAGATGCTTTGCAAAGTTTACTTTCTGTCAGGAGTTCAGATTAAAATTCTAAATGCACAAACACAGGTTAAAGTAATTTAAATGTATGTGTTCTTCAAATTATCTGCTTGGATTTTTGTGTTTATCATCATAATTCTGATTGGTAAGGAAATGAGCTATTATTGTATCTGCACCACAATCATATTCTTCCCTTCACTTCTACTGCTGTTTCATGATGTTCACACAAATCTACACTCACCGTCCACTTTAATAAGAACACCTGCACACTTACACGTTTATGCAGTTGACCAACCAACCAACCAATCACGTCTCAGCAGCACAATGCATAAAATCATGCAGATACCTGTCAAAAGCATCAGTTCATGTTCATATTAAACATCAGAATAGGGAAAAGTGTGATCTCTGGGACTTGGATGTTGGTACCAGAAGGGCTGGTTTGTGAATTTTAGAAACTGCTGATCACCTAGAAATTTCACACACTAGTTTCTAGAGTTTATAAAGAATGGCTATGAAAAGCAAAAAACATTCAGAAGTGTAGCCTGATGTGGCCTTCTGCTGTTGTAGCCCTTCCACCTCAAGGTTTGATGTGTTGTGCATTCTGGGATGCTTTTCTGCTTACCACAGTTATAAAGAGTTCTTATTTAAGTTACTCTAGACAAGGGTTTGTTAAATGATCATGATCCAAGGACCACCATTCTGACAAAGACTCAACCTGACGACCACTGTTGTGGGGTATGAGGAAAAGTCCTGAGGTGCAAATTTGCATGTTATACATACATAAGTGATGTTAGCGAGACATTCCGACATTAAAATAGCACAGACTACCAAGAACAGAATGGCATAATTTCAGTGTGAAATGAAAATACACACAAACACAAAAAACTATTATTTTTCTCATTTGCACAGTTAAATTGGCAAGTGTGATGCGCACAATTTCAGGTGGATGTCAAACAACAGTACAATCTTTCCATATTAATAACTTTGCCAAGAAATGTCGTTATGACTGGGTAATTGCAGAAAATACACGTCACGAGAATGAAGTTAGCTCCTTCTCACAGCCACAGAAAACCCATAACGCATGAATTTCAGATAAATGAGTAAATGAGTCCCCCTACAGGCTCAATAGCGTCATTGCAGTCGGCTACATAGCATTTAAGGTTGAACGGAAAATTCGAACGAATTTCGTATGCGAATAAGGAGCTAACTTCAGCTTCTTATACACGTCTTGGACTGTTTCTTTCTTTGTTTTTTTTTTGTTTTTTTTTTAACTTTGCTCTGGTTGTTGCAGCTGCTCCTTCTTGCAATGATACCTTGCACCATTTTCTCAACACCGGCCTCGGTTAGAGGCATGGCTAGAGTTGGTGTAGTTTGGATCACAACCACGGAGGGGCAGTAACAAACTGCCAAACTTGCTCCTTTTGTCAAAGAAGGAAAGCTGCTGTCTGTCAAGGAGCTTTTCTGGATTTGTATTTAAAGTGCTGATATTCTGGTACATGGCCAAGTACTTCATACCATGCAATATGTAGTTTTGTAATGTTATTGTTATGTGAAGCATGTTTTTGGGGTCTGGTGTTTATTGATCCATTAAAAAATACCCAGCCACCCAGTCTTCAGAGAATGCAGCCCGAGGTAGGCAGCAGCGGTTCAGTCTCCAATTTTGCTGATTTCACACGCTGAGATAATAACAAATGATATATTTTTCAGTTTACTTACAAATGATGAATTTCAAATGAATCTGCTATAGAACAGCGTCGCAAAGCATTTATGGTCGAAAATATATCATATCCATAGTATTAAAGGAATTTCAGGCCATGTAAACAGTCCATGTACATAATAGTGCCTATATAGCGTTATTCTCACTCCTCGTTAGTATAGTGGTAAGTATCCCCGCCTGTCACGCGGGAGACCGGGGTTCGATTCCCCGACGGGGAGACTATATGTTTTAAATTGTTTTGTCCCAAAATTTATCCTTACAACTGGGTTGACATACATTACATTTATTATTCCGAATGTGTCCCAATCACATCAGTATTCATGTCAATCAATATCCGAAAGGCTTTACAGAATCGAACATGGCCAAGAGGTGATTGTACACACATGTCAAACGTATATTGAGTTGTCAAAATCAACACATATCGATTATTCATGTGTTATTCAGTCATTAATATAACGGCGACTGGATGCCTACTATACAACACAGGAATTGATTCTGACAGTGACTATTTATCACTTTCCATTTCAGAGATTCACACAAACAGGTAAGATGATCCGCTTCTTATTTAGTTCCAAATCCACATAGTTTTGATTAGATGTTTGGTTAAAGGTTTAAATTAAAGGAAGGCATATCGTTCACCTAACCCTTAAAACTACGGAAATGTAGATTAGCCTAATAGTTCCTAAAATAAACTCCAAGTGTCCGCGCATGCGCTGAATGCCACTGACGTAAAACTGCTGTTGTGAAACTGCTACTGGTGTAATACTGGGGCTCTGCATACATATACTACTGGGAAGGAATGGGAACAGTTTAGGGAGGTTTAAAACGCATATATGTGTTTGTGTTCAGTGGTAACATTCCGTGCGCGGAGTTAGCTCAGGATCAGTGAGATGTATTTCACATGGCTGCCCCAAATTAAAGTGCCATAAATATACTTCCGGCATACTTCAAACAAGCTAATTAGAAAACCCGGATTCGATTCCCGGCCAATGCAGCATGGTTTTTTCCCTTCTTCTAATAACGCATGCCAATTAGCTTGGCCAAGCATATGTTCTTCATTCTTTGTTATTTATTTAGTTCCCCATTAGCTGCCACTAAGGTAGTAGCTATCTTCCTGGTGTCCACACACACCAAAATATAACATATATAACAAGACATAACAAGTTTAAAAAACCTATTCAAGTCAAGTAAAAGTCAAGTTAAAGATTAAAAATCACAACACTGCATTCTGTACATTACATACAGCCTTCTATCGTGTCTATTCAGTTTGGTTAATTAATGTTAAAGCTATTGGTAAGGTGTTTTTATATTTTTTTAAACTTACCTTGTGTGCTTCAATTATCATAATTGGTTCTGTAAAATTCAAATTAATTGGTGTAATTGGCATTAGAAGAGTTACAGTGCTGCCAAAGTATTGAAATGACATCCATTAAGTTATCATAATAACTTAATATCTCATAATAATGAGATAATTTTCTCATAATTCCTAATCATTAATTTCTCATAATTATGACTTTCAATCTCATAACAATGAGATCCTGTCATTACTATTGGAGCCTATCTCAAAATTATGATTTTCAATCTCATAATAAAGTGATTCTGTGGCTCCTCCCCCATACATTTTTTAATTATTTAGATGCCATTTCCTGCATTCTGGTGTAGTTTTTAACAGGTTGTTAAACACCTAATTTTACCTACAAAAGTCACTTAATTCAATGACTATTTTAGAGACTCAAAAGTAAGTAAGTAACTAGTCCATATTCATCAGCCTGTTTTTAACTGCTACCCACTGCTATGCCTAAGATAATGAAATGAATGTGACACA
>JAQQZR010000003.1:17061168-17072310 GCA_030068235.1 Notoglanidium macrostoma | reverse complement strand
AAAGCTTAGGCTACTCCTAATATTTCATTGTTTAGTTGAACATTAATTTAACATGGCCTAGGGTTAATTTTGAGGGCGTACAACAAAAGAATAAGGTTTTGGCAAAAGTTGGACATTGTGTGATGGCAATACCGAGCAGCTTTACTGTCTATGGCTGTACTGACGAGTCACTTCACCTCGTGCGGTTTGTTGTAGGTAAACCGGGAAACGGAGTGGAATTTCAGTGCCGTGTGTATTCTCATATCCATCAAGTGGAATGGATTCTTTCGCGAAGCTATAGAAACAGCGCTGGGTGAACTCATATTTTATGTTAAACGTGCAGCTATAATGGTGGCGACGCCCGTGCATGAAATAGTCTACTAGCCTATGCGACTTTTTAAGTGGCGGAAATGCGTTTCCATATTATGACCAACTTCAAGACAAGTTGTGACGTCAGTGTAGCAGGAAGTAAGTTGCTGCTGGTAGGTCGAGCGTAAGACACCTGTGAACTACAGCCCTATCGATTTTAACTGCGACAGAAGCAGCTTACTGCTGAGCAGAATTAGGCTGGTACATGGCTCGGTTGTTTCTCTTGGCTTTTGTCTGCCTTCTTGGGGCAGGATTAGTTCTCGGGAAGGAAGAATGTGTGTTCACGGAACAGAACCAAGGTCTGAGCCCTGAGTCCTGGGACGCGGGCGCGAACTATTCAGCTCACCTGGCCGACATTTCCGACGAGAGTGAGTGCAGAGATATTTGCTGTGCTAGAGAAGACTGCCAGCTGGCCCTGATCGAGACTCCGGCCGATGGCTCACCCCAGTGCTTCCTCGTCAATTGTATGAAAGACGGTAAAGATGTTTGTGTTTTGGAAGCGAGCGACAACTCCAAAGCGTACCTCAAGGCTGCCGTCTCTGACCGCGCCAACAGCTCAACAGGTAAACACCGGGGAAAACATGGCTTCCGCCAGGAATGTCGCACTCTTTTAGTTGTATTATAGTTCAGGCACAGAAAACTTTACTTCTCCCAGAGCCACATAAATATTAACAGATTAAATGGCATAATACGCCAGTCTAAGTGGTGATGGTGAATCTGCGTTTCTCAAACTGCAGGCTGAAATTCTACATTCAAAATCGTTTAGGGTAAAACCACGGGCTGTTAAATAACGCACCACCAATCTAACAGAAGATAGTGAAGTGATTCAATTGAAACATGATACTCTTTAGTATGCTGTCAGAGAAAAAAAAAAACTAAAGAAAATTTAGTAATATAATTATTCATAAATAAATAAAACAAAAAGCAAAAGCACAGCTATGCAAATCTAATAGATGTATAAAAAGCTATAATTTTGTGTCTCTTACATGGGTTTGGGTGGGGTTTTGATAAAAACACAAGTTTTCTGGAGAATTGATAAACAAATACTTTTGTTAATACTATAATAGATCATACCGTCACCATTTCGCATGAAGAGGTCGTCAGTGTGTTTTTAATATTGCAAGACCAGGCAACTGTGGTTATATAAGGAAATAAAATTTAAATAAAAGCTTTGACTCAAAACTCCAGACCGAAGCTGTACAGGTTGTTCTACAAATTCAGCAAGGTGTAACCTACCCGAATAAACATGTACTCATAACACACACACAAATGTAGTACGGCAACTTTATTCTTTTTTTCTGCCCTTTGTCTCACTTTGTTCCCACTTGAACTACTGGACGAACTGGTCTTCTTGTATAAGGTTCTGATTGCAAGGTGTATACAGGAAATTATACGTGATATATCGAAATAAACAGTAAATAACCACCCCCACCTCCCAAAAAAACAAAAAACAACCCACAGTGGAACAGTTTCAATACTGTTGGACTCTTTTAAGAGTGTGTGCAATTGACAGTTTTTTTTTAACTAGTGGATTAACCACTAGAGGCTGAAGGAAATCAATGTATAAAACGTTTTCTCTACGTGTATTTCAGATTATTGCTGTTTTGTAAAAGACGTAGGTCCTTGTCGGGCGTCCTTCCCCCGATTCTACTATAATGTCACTGACCAAACCTGTAAAAAGTTTGTGTATGGGGGATGTGGAGGAAACACAAACAACTTTAACACAATGGAGGAATGTCAGAATGCTTGTAATGGTGTAACAGGTAAGTGTATGTGTGTGTCTCAGCTCCGAATGAACAGTACTTATGATGGCCATGAACATCTAGGGTAGTTCTAGATGTGATAATGTACTGCTTATGTTGAAGGACAAACAGAATAACCAGTGCAAAAAACTGTACTTTTGAAACCTGAGATTATCCTGGCAGTTTTGCTGAGATGTTTCTTCTACACTTTGATAAAGAGGTCTGATAAGAATGAAAGCCACATTACACAATTTTCAGGTGGTTTTACATCTTTATTACTTTACTTGGTTATTTTATAATACAAGTCTACTGATCTGTAAATCCGTCATAATATTCAGTAAATATTTCATATATATAGATTTAAACAAATTGCATAGGCGATTGTGTTAAACTACATTTGAAGCCTGGCCACCCCTAAACCGTCAGTAAAAAGCAGCAATGAACTGCTTCTATATTAAATTTAGAAACATGTCCGTATTATTTATCACACTTGGCCTCATTCAATATTTTAGCAAATCAAATGATCACATATCACACTGCAGTAATGCACTGTTCGTTCATTTTATGTCAACTGTTTTCGGTGGACAGCACAGCCTGCATGGAAATCTCCTTTAAAGCCTGCAGACACACTTCTGAGAGAACTGCAATTACGCATGGTTTCTATGGGCTTCTATGGAAGATTAAACTACTAGGGTGAAAGATTAACATTCACTGCATAGCAGGCTTTGTGATGTCCACCCGGATGCACTGTGTCTCTGAGAGTGAATGGGAGTGTGGGTTATTGTTTGTCCTGCCCAGATAAGCAGCTTTTCCATATGATGATTAGGAGACCTTTGAAAGGAGGGGAACCTCATAACCATAACCAACTGCCAATCAATTAGACAGTAATGAACATGACTAACACCTCAAACGTCAGTGCCAGTCAGACTCCCAGAGTGCTCATACCTGCAGTAGTGGACAGTAGCCAAATCCATAAGAGTCTTACACGACTAGTATTTCTTTTTATTTGTCAATGTAGTCTCTAAATATAGTAAATAAAATCTAAGTATAAAGCTCTGCTTGATTTCTTTTTTGTTTATTTCTAGGTCTACCTGTCACTACGTTCTTCAGTGAATTTCCCTAGCTAAGACGCTTAGATGCTTTTTAGACGCTACTAATTCTGTCAGCATGCTTTTGAAAATTCTTTTGACGTTCTTACTTATGAGGAAAGACAGAATTCAACAGGAGGCCAAACCAGCAGATAAAACAGAACATCCACAGATCTATAGATATATACTTTAATAAAAGACAACTGTGTTTATTCTATGTAAGAAAAAATTGAAATGATTGACTGTGACTTGTTTTATTATGAAGTTACTCACTGTACAAGTTAAAGTACAGTAGACCGTACCAGAGCTGTACATCATTGATATGAGAGAAGGGAACGTTCTAGAGCGACCATAATTTAAGATCCTTATCATGTGAATTTATTTTTTCATGTCCTCTCTAAGATTGTGGACATGTAACATTCAGTTCCCTTTTAGTTTACGGAAAGCAAAATATTGAAGTAGGACAATGAGCAGTGTCGTGTCTCCTTCCTGCTTTGCACAATGCTGTGTTGTTCATGTCTTAGCGAAGCTAGCGCTGAGTCATTTGTCACGCTAGGAAGTGTGGCACAGGTGGTTTCAAATTACACCTGGTTGTTGAGTAACCGGTTGAGTGACTCCTGTTGTCGCTTGATTTACTTTTCTCAAGAAACCTGTTTGACTAGTGCAATTAGGATGGTTTCTGTGCACCCTTAACCCTTTCCCTTACCTTTGAGAATGCATAGAGAATCTGACTGATACATCCACTAGTTGCCACTGTAGGGAGATCTAGACAAGATAGGGGAAAACAGTAGTGAGACAGAAGGCAAAATGTACTATATACACTATATTGCCAAAAGTATTCGCTCACCTGCCTTTACACACATATGAACTTAAATGATATCCCATTCTTAATCCCTAGGGTTTAATACGCTGTCGGCCCACCCTTTGCAGCTATAACAGCTTCAACTCTTCTGGGCAAGCTCTCCACAAGGTTTAGGAGTGGAGACACACCAAACTCGCCCATCCGTGTCTTTACGGACCTTGCTTTGTGCACTGGTGCGCAGTCATGTTGGAACAGGAAGGGACCATCCCCAAACTGTTTCCACAAAGTTGGGAGCATGGATTGTCCAAAATGTCTGAATGCTTCAGCATACCAATATGGGCGAGTTTGGTGTGGAAGAACTTGACTGGCCTGCACAGATTCCTGACCTCAACCCGATAGAACACCTTTGGGATGAATTAGAGCGGAGACTGCGAGCCAGGCCTTCTCATCCAACATCAGTGTCTGACCTCACAAATGTGCTTCTGGAAGCATGGTCAGAAATTCCCATAAACACACTCCTAAACCTTGTGGAGAGCTTGCCCAGAAGAGTTGAAGCTGTTATAGCTGTAAAGGGCGGGTCGACGTCATATTAAACCCTATGGATTAAGAATGGGATGTCCTTTAAATTCATATGCGTGTAAAGGCAGGCGAGCGAATACTTTTGGCAATATAGTGTATTTTAGTATTAGTATTATACAGTTGTATTAGTAATATTAGTATTGTACAGTTGTGTAGAACAACACTGAGAAGTTGGTTTTTTTTTTTTTTAATTGTATGTCGCAGTGTATCAATCTCTGGTCATGATTTAAATTATGAAACTGTAATTAGTGAAAGATTTTAATGAAGACAAATTGTAACTAAAAAGGCTATTTTTTTTTTTTAAATCTTTGTCTTGCATTGTTTATTATACAGTGTGCATTTTTTTTTTTGTATAAAATGAAAAAAATAAATAACTTTCTACAAGCAGCGGTTTAATATTGTAAACCAAATTTACTACATATCTTAAAAAATAATACATTCATAAATTCTTCCAAAAATTTTGATTCGGTGAAAAAAGATCTGGGGATTTTGAAAACGATCGACTGAAATATGAGCTCTGTAGTAGACATCGGCTAAAATGTCCGAATTCCGTATCTTTCTTGGGCATCATAGATCACAGAGGTGTGGGGATGGGTTTGTCTGAAAACTACTGAAGAGTTTATTTTATAATGTGGTTGCGGAACTATATAACATATAATGTGTGATGGTCATTGCAGTCCTTGTCAATAGGTCACGTCACAAATTCAGAACATTCACGTGACCAGCGCGCTCTCTATACACTCCCTGTGCTCTTTAATAAGAACACTACTACAGTTGTAACTCAGTGGGATGCACAGATTGGGACATCTGGATCAAACAGTGCAATTTCATTACGAAATTAATTGAATGCTGATATTGTACATTTCCACGAGGCACATCGTTATGTTTTCGCATTGTGAGACAATGTATCGTTACAATCCTAATGTACTGGAAGTTAGTGCTTTTAGATATCCGCTTTATGTGTGGGCCTGTTGTTCATTAACAGTGTGGGCTAATAAAAGGTTCAAGCTGGAAATGTAAATTATAGTCTGTTAAATGAAGTGCGGTTCGACATGGTCTTTGCAATTGTCTCTCACCATTTATCTGCCTAATGTAATAAAATAAAATGAAGCTGATTTTATGAATTTATAGGCTTTTATTTAGTTATTCTTGTTGAATATCCTAATTATTTTATGACATTCAACAAGATAATGCTGAAGTATCATGTAGTCATGAAGTTCAGAACTGTTTAAAAGAGAATATCGTGTTTCCAGGAACATAACTTTAAGTTTACTTTTATACAAATCTTTGTTCTGTGTACAGGTGATGTGCTTACTGAAACTTCGGGATCTCCCAAGTTGAGAAAGGCCTTGTCTCAGGACATCACAGGTAACATCATTTTACATTGTATACTACTACTTTAAAACTAAAGTTAACAAAGGGTCAATTTGACTTTTGATACAGCACCAAAATAACAAAGATTGAGCTGATTGCTTTATGACATAAATGTAGCTCTGGCTTCTGAAATCTCACATTGAGCCTTCTTTTCAGTGCTAGATGCTAGCCTGTTCCGCACCCATACCCAATTCTGCAGAGTTACATTCCTCTGTAAATCCACATATTGTTCTTCTCAGTGTGTTTATCATTCATGTAATTCTGCTTTGCCCAAGTTCTGCTCTACTGTAATAGCTGTACTGTAATGTTTATTGGTTGTGAAAATAAACATGCATGTCTCATCTAGTATATTTGTTTGTTCGAGTAGTTTTGCCTGTCAAGTTAAAAAAAATCAATAATTGATATGCCTTGATCTCATGTCTGTATCCTCAGCTAAACCTCCTGAAATGACATCAGAAGAGTATGCAGGTGTGTTTGTTTTTTTTGTTTCTTTTTCCTTTCTTTCTTCTTGTAGTTGTTGTTCTTCTTTGAGACCTTAAGAACATTGACCCCTTGCAGACTTTTTAAAGGGGCCGGCTCACCCTTCCCAGAATCCTCTGCACTAAGCGAGTCACCATTTTAGAGCACAGTGATATTCCAGCACAATCCGCAACAATCCAGTGATTGGGATCTATATTTTAAATTCGTTTGATTGATCCGTTCCGTTTTCATATGGATATTCCTTATGTAGTGGACTCGGATCGGCCTCGGCCGTCTCACGGGCAGCGTTGAAGGAAAGAAGATAAGGCATATTTTGTTCAAAGTTTCCATGTATGACGCAGAGATGAAGAAGACGTTCCAGGGTTTCAAAGGTATCACTAACGGTGATTTTGGGAAGGTTTTGCTGCACAGAGAGCTAGCAGGTAGTGGTCATGTGATTTCAAAACAAAAACGGTGCATTTGATTCTAGGAAGGGTGAGCTGGTCCCTTTTAATGCAAGGTTTTAATTTGGCTAAAGGACATTTAAGACACATATCAGACACATTGATTACTAACTTTTAAAATTCAGTTATTTGGAACTGAGGACTGTTGGTCCATTGTTTGGATTTGGTGGTGTAGTGTGTTGTGACACCATCTTATTGTCTTATTTTCAGAGAAGTGCTTGGCTGAACCAAAGGGAGGGCTATGCAGGGCCTATTTCCCACGCTTCTACTACACAAGTGGCACGTGTAAATCCTTCACATTTGGTGGATGCGGTGGCAATAAGAACAACTATAAATCTGAGGAGGAGTGCATGAAAACCTGCACAGGTATGTATATACCGTGTTTACTGCATGCTGATCATCCTCACAATGGAAATGGCGCGTTCCTGCTGTTTAGCCATGTAGGCCAGAATCTTGGAACTTTCCATCACAATTAACTGAGATGGCAACCACAGACATTTTCTATTCCTGTTTCTATTCCTCCTTCCCAGTCCGGTGACTTTGTCTTGTTTTGAAAAGGTGCTTATGCTTCAGTGTTCAAAGATTTGTTGGAAAGCAGTACGCAGAAGTACGTATATACAGATAGTGTGGAGTGTGGAGAGCCAGTCAGATTGCACCCTTTAAGATTCAGAAGCTTGTGGCCAGAAAACTGTGCAAAAGATATTTAGGGGCTGAGCCTACATGTGGCTTGGGTTTACAATGTTGTAACCTTTCTTTGTAGTGAAAGTTGTGGATTCCAAGAAAACGACTGATTCTGGCAATGCGGAATACGAAGGTAAGATGCCATTTTCATCAAATGACTAATTTAAGTTGTGTGAATGAAAATGAATTACGTTTATAGCATCTTTAAACACTAAGTGCGCTCCACAGCGGCCTGCGTTGTACCTGCTGACTCTGGGCCATGCCGTGCTGCTTTCCGGATGTTCTTCTTTGAGCCAAGTACTCAGTCCTGCCAGGAGTTCATCTATGGAGGCTGCAAAGGCAACAAGAACCGTTACAGCACACTGGAGGAATGCATGTCCTATTGCACTGGGAAAGGCGGTAGGAGGAGATTTTATATAGAGTTGAATCAATTCTGTACATGATTTAATAGTGTTGAAATGAAGGGATGGAGTTATTACATGAAGCAGGTGGTATTGCCCCAGTTATCTCTAGGGGCATTTCTCCAGCTATAATCACTTAACACAACAGACACTGATGCGATGAACCTATAGTGTGGATTAGAGAGAGCTCGGGGCCCAGACTGAACTTCATATCATTCTGTGTATTTCTATTTCTATCACTACCATATTTGTGTGATTCTATGACTGTTGGTGCTGCTGCTGTTCTTGTTCGTTTTTTTTCTTTTTTTTTTTTTTTTTTTTTTTTTTTTTTTTTTTTTTTTTTTTTTTTTATTTTTTTAAGTCATTTGTTAACAGCAAATAAATGATGTGGCTTTATGTATTTTATCTTGTAAGAGAGGTAGAGCTTAGCCCTGCTAGTACTTTTATACCAGCCAGCCATCCAAATGCTTGTGTCCAAAACCAAGAATTCTGGGCTTGCTTCTTCCTCCAGATAGAAATCCCTTTAATATGCGGAGATGAAATTGAGAAAAAAATGGGTGAGTTAGAGGTGGGAAACAACCACATGTGCATGGCAATGTGCTCCAGGACCAAAGCCACAGCATTCATCACTGTAATTAAGCTTTGAAATGGGAGGCAGCATACGTTTAGATGCGGTCTGCATCAGGACGCCACTGGAACCTAGCGCCTCATGCCATGTAGCATGATTGGTTCAACTTGTCATGTTACGCCCTGTTTCAAGTTTTGAGATGGCAGGAAAAGGGTTATTCTGGTCAGCGGAGGAGGGAATGCCTTATTGATTTATAAAACCAGACTTTCATAGGACTTGCGTGCTGTAATTAGCTCACATTTGGGGAGCAAGTGTTTATACTGAGAGGCACATCTTGTGCTGAAAAGTGCTGTTCTTTACTGCTTGCGTGTTGGTACCAAAGGTACTACTACTACTAATAATAATACAGCAAACAGAGGCCTAGTATTTTATAAACCTGCATGTACAGAAGTGATATGGAAAAGTGTATGGAATTGCACAAACAATCCACAGTTTAATAGGAATTTTTATACGAGACAGTAAACCAATATAAACCTAAATAGTGGTTGTCTGCTTGTTGTGTTTTTGTAATTTTGGTCATAAGTATGCATTGTTCCTTTAGGGGGATTTGAGGAGCATGGAAACCACAGGGAACGCTGGACTCCAGGTAGGACAGTATGACATGATCTGGTCTTTCTGAGAATTTTATACTTGTATAATACAAATGATATGACTTTCCTAATAATCATTTTCTAATTTTATGACTTTTTAAAATCAGTTTTCCTCATTCCTTATTTAATTTCTTTTCTCAGCCTTTTTCATGGTCACCACTCTGGCCATGATGTCAGTCGTGCTGCTTGTTGTGTTGCTCCTGATCTCAGCGCGCCGTGTGAAGCGTCAGCGCCTCCTGCTCCTGGATGACAAGCAAGAGCTACTGCCTGAGGAGCACATCCCTGAGGAGGAGGCCCACAATGATTCCCACTAAATCCTTTTCCTTCTCTCTTTCCTCTCTCTTCTACTGAGCTCCAATATATAACTACACTCCGACTCACAGCCTGTTGCACACACCTGGGGTTTGGGAAAGCTTTGAGAAGGTAGGGCATTAGTACAGCAGTATAATATTGGACCCAGTGGTTATAAGTATGTGGCAAAAATGTCCTGTATACATGAAACTACACTGAAATAACTTTAATATGATTCTTTATGTAGCATGCATGTGAAATGAACTTAGCAGTTTAAACCAATGAATCTTGAAGCATAAAACTTGGTCTTCAGCTGTTTTTAGTGATAGCGAAAATGTGTGGTAACATCTTTTTCTCTTATTTGTTTTATGCTATTAAAAAAAAACGATCACCTAATGAGCAAACAAATTTTATTTCACTTGCTCATTAAAAACAGTTTCTTAGTCGGGGTGTACACTGGAAAATGGACAGAATTTTAGAAGGTTCCTTACTGCATTCTATCTTAATGTGTGTGCACTCAAATGTGAAGGCATTTTCTCTTTTTCCTTTTTAATTTATACCAAATGTTGTTAAAGCAATCATTTTGGGTGATTACACGTATGATCTATCCTTTATGAAAATAATTTCAGAATAGGTGACTTTTTCATTTTACTTCTAAATAAAATGAAATGAAATTTATTTAAGCATAATTAACATTCAATATTGTAGAATGTGAAAATGTGGACATAGAAGTTTGATTATATAGGTCCACTCTTTTAGTTTGATGGTACACTCCGCCATTTCTGATTCTCTACTAAATTTAGAACAGCTGCTACATTAATGTATACATAAAACAAAAATGCTAAGCAACAAGTCCATCTGGTGGTGGATAACGCAAAGTATGTATTACCAAAAAATTATAGATTTAAAGATTAAAATACATAAAAAGGTTAATTATCTGACCAATATGAAAAACAATTGTATAAGATAAGAAAGTAAAATGAATAATTACAATGGATGAACTACTGAATGTGTCAAACACAGAATAAGAAAGTACAACTTAAGATCATTATATGCACAATATTGGGCCTGGTTCTGGACCGATAGTTACGCTGATTTTTTAATTTTTTTGTCATTTTGTTTTATGTTATAATCTGAATAAAACACTGCTTATGATGTAACAAGATCTTCAGCTCTGTTTTACGAATAATATTTCATCATTTCTTTTGAGCTGGAAAGAAACATTAAATGAAACATTACTTTGAAATTAGCGATCTATAACAATAAAGGAGATTCCTGACTTGATTCCCTGATGACGTGTGTTATTTATATTATGTTTTCATAGAAGCAAGCATGTTAATTCTCTCGTCCTTCTGGTTAGTCCTCTCTTCAAGACACGGGCTATTAAAGGCTGAACATTTTAATTGGGTGTAGTCTTTACTGTACAGTGCATGTCTTAACCTTTAGACATGCGATAAACAACAAAGTGTCTTGGGCCAAGTATTCACTGCACCTTGGCATAGATTCTTCAAGTCTTTAAAGCGGTACTGGAAGGATGAACGTCATTGATTTTGGGTTTAAGATAATTGATCAGTTACGTTAAAGGGATGTACATGAGTATGCATATACACACGTGGACAAATTGTTGGTACCCTTCAGTCAATGAAAGAAAAACTCACAAGGGTCACAGAAATAACTTTAATCTGACAAAAGTAA
>JAQQZR010000003.1:17015889-17055154 GCA_030068235.1 Notoglanidium macrostoma | reverse complement strand
TAAACGTGACTAAATACGTTATTGTCAGTAAACATATAAATGTCTATTTCTCAGAGTTCCTACGTGATGCAGTAAAATCAAAACTATATTTGTGCATACCCAGTGGATACCCGTCACAATCAGCAAAAACATTTGAGGAAGCAAGACTTTTCAAAAAAATTATTGTGCAGTGTAAGTTATTGCTGCATATATTTACATGTTGTGAGATTACATTTTGTATTGATCTAGCTAATTTGTAATGTGAGAGCTAGCTATTAGCATTTTAAAATTAGCATTTTATTGTTTTATCAGTTAACATGCTAGCTAACCTTTGAGACAATAGGGATCTACAGTTGCTAACATTTTGACAGTTGTTAACATTTTTTGCTAGATATCTATTTGTTAGCTAGCTTTAGTAGATGTTTGCCCACACTCTTTTGCTAAAGATGACTCAAAGATGACAGCATCACTAACCCAAATTAACTTGTTATTTTAGGATACAGGCTGTGTGATTTCTTTGGTTTTGTTTTTCTTTGTAAGGCATTTACTTTAGTAAGTTGAAAAGTTTGTACTTTACATACAGGTTTGAAACCAGAGTGTTTATTTAGATAAGTATTGGCACTTTTGCTTGAGTAAGGAATTTGTCACCTCTTGGCTCATCCCATTAAGGGCATGTGCATGTGTTGGTCCACATTAGACATCACATTTCCTTTCACAGATAATAGCTGTATTGTTGTGTTGTGAGTGTTTATGTTCCCCTAAGGCGCTGTTTCCCCTGAAAGTCCCTCTGTCAGCCGTCTCACCCTGCAGCCCTCTGGACCTCTCAGCCCCGTCAGCACATCTTTAGCATGTGCAGAATAGACAGATCCCTGAGCCCAGCTGATCTAGAGCAGAAGCCAGTAAATTATAGGACAGAAAAAGAGAATGACACAGAGGTTGAGGAGGGGGCATTAAAAAAATGTAGAAGATAGGTTGTGACAAATGAGAGAGGTAGAAAGAGGGGGAATGCTGGAAGACCGCACAGAGGTTGAGGTACAGAACGAGACATGCTCCGCCCATGACAAGGATGATGTCATTCATGGCTTCGTGTCTCAGAGTGTGGATGAAATTGAGGGGCTGAGATGGTGGGCGGCAGGGATCTTGGCGGAAGGCGGACTGTAATTTGAGTGACCCCATCTAAAATTGAAAGCAGTTGTGAATCCTCTGGAGGGTAAAGCATTTGCAATCCAGACTCTGCTAGAGGTTCCCACGACACCGACCGACCTCCCTCTTCCCTCTTTCCTGACTCCCTGTCCTTTTTATTCTGTTCTTCCATCAAGAGTCTATGTGCCTATAAATGGGAAGTCTGGTGGCATTTTAGAGGGACAGTCTGCACTGAAAAAGGCAAGGGAGTAAGACAGAGGCAACAGGGTCACAGTATACATGCTTATTAAAAGCAATTTCAAACGATAGAAAATATCATGAAGTGGAAAAACAGTTCAGATAACAGGAGAATGTTGGGCGGCTAGACTACGTTCATTTTCCTTTTTACGTTTTCCGACAGTGACTGTCTCAATTTCTCCATCAGTATTGTATAAACTAACTGCCTTCTCTTCTCTTTTCAAATACTTAGTCATGGGTCAAGATTCACATTTTAGAGTTTATATTCCTAGTGAGGGAAGTGAGACTACAGTTCAAATCTGATTAGAAAGATTTAAATATAAAGACTCATGACTTCTGAAGCGGGTAGTACAGTGGTTAGCACTGTCACCTCTCAGCAAGAAGGTTCTGAGTTGAAACCTCTTGGCTGATTGGGGCCTTTCTATGTGAAGTTTTCCTTTTCTCCTTGTGCCTGCGTGAGTTTCCTCCGGACGCTTCAGTTTCCTCCCACAGCACAAAGACATGCAGATTAGATCAACTGGCTATAAAAAATTGCCCACAGGTGTGAATGTGAATGGTTGCTGTCTCTGTGTTCGCCCTACGATTGATTGTCGACCTGCCCAGGGTGTACACCGCCTCTTGTCCAACTTCAGCTGAGACTGACTCCAGCTTCCCTGCGACCCTGACAGATAAGTGGTATAGATAATAGATACATGGATGGATGGATGGACTTCTGAAATGGCAGCTGAGGTCTGGTCATTATTAGGCCATTATTATCATCATTAGGCAAATTATCAGGTTTGTGACAAATTCAGTTAGACACTCTTATCTGGTTTCGTAACTTGATTGGAGTATTTTGCATTAGAAAATGGATAAATACACACATACCCAAGCATAACTTGTAAACTCTTTGTCCTTGTTTCAAATAAAATGAGAATAATCAACTATTTAAAATAAAATTAAATTAACTATAAAATTAACTGTGTGCTAAAATGCTTTCAGGCCACAGGTGTTTGTTCTTTGGCGCATCTAAAGTTGCAAGCCCAGGATGTCAGCCAGGTGCATAGTGGGTGGTAACCTTTAGGTAAGCCAAGCATATGTGTGGCAGACTTTATGAGTAATCATTTGTCTTTATGACACAGAAAGGATTCTGGGCTATTGCCATTTTCAAACGAACAAATCTTTGTTGATGGGAGTGGCCATAGTTTGATGTCTGATAAAAGGTCATGGAGTTTTTTCAGGTCATCGCCCCTTTTATTTCCTCTTTCTTATTCTCCTACCCTCATTCCATTCCCTCTCTCTCCTTTGCCTCCCTACTCACCCGTAAAAAATAATGCCCCATTGTATTTTTGCAAGATAGAATCAGAAGGAAAGAATGTTTGGTGCTGATTCAAAAATGTAAATAGCATTTGGAATTGGTCGGGGGGAAAAAAGAAGTTGTACGTCAACTGAGCTTAAAAGAATAGAGCCGTGTTCTCTCATTTTTCATCCCTAAGTGGGTTGTGAATTGATTTGTTACATAACAGTAAGCTGAGATCAGATAAGCACCATTATCAACTGTTCTACATTTAGCATATCGTGACATGAGGTTTGTGTGGCTCTGGCGTGAAAGGTGCTCTGTAATTTACCAGCACTGATTATAAGTTCTGGCAAGCATTCCCTACGCATACCTACAGCTAGGTGGCCATGCCTTTTTTAATTGCTGTCTTAGCTTTAGGGTGAAGTACTATGGTGTAAAATAGTAACATACACTGCCAGAAACAAAACAGCCATCAGGACAATCAGGACAGTTTTTATTTAATTTGGAAGCCTTGTGTAACATAGAAAACATACCACATGGCCACGAATAGTTCCAGATGGAATGCTTTTGGTTGGGGTTTAATTGTTTCAACACTTATTACCATGTTTGGTGATTGTGGTTCAAGTGGGCCATATCAGTAAGATTTGTGATTGGTCTCAATCCAATAGGTAATTTTCATTTTTATCTTATTTGATATCACAATGATCTTTAACATAAATGTTTAATTTATTTTCAAGGAGTTAACACTGCTGGCCTGAACATTCTTAAAAGCAGACAACTTTAACATTGGCTACAAAATGTATAATGTGCACCACAGAAAGCTTACTCTGACAAATACTTGTCTATGAGATTTTAGAGATTAGATATTTTAACTCAAAAGAAAAATGGTGAAAACTGGTACTTTCTCACTTAGTCACTATATCTTCCAGGAAGGGGGGTGATAAAGACTCAGGGAATGTCAGATTTTTTTACACAGTCTTGGACCCCTGCTGTGTTTGATTAGTGGCTACAGAATTAAGCCATAATTATGTGTGTGTGTGTGTGTGTGTGTGTGTGTGTGTGTGAGAGAGAGAGAGAGAGAGAGAGAGAGAGAGAACAAGCAAGAGGAAGAGTTTTGAAGCAATATGTTATCAATTATGATGTTTGACCTTTTTTGCAATCCAAAGTTGAAGCCAGGAAAAGCGAAAAGAAAAGAGAAAGCATAAGTGCGCACGCTACAAGTTTGAGAACAATGGTCTAAGAGATAAGTAAAAATGGGATCCTTATGCCTACTACCCTCAACAAACAACAAATAATGAAAAACAAAGATTTATTCTATTAGCTCCATCTCATATCTAATAAGTCCTCTACTGACAAACAGTATCATTACTCCTCTCTGCTACTCCAGCACATGTCTAAGGATGCAACATCACATGGAGATTCTCAAACATGTCTCATAAAAGATTTCGTTTGCTCATAATTTTTCTATCAGTTAAATAAATTTAGCGCATCCCTAAACTATGAACATGTTGACTTCTGTTGTGTCTTATGATGGATATGGATGTAGCTGTTGGTCAGCAACCTGTCTTAAAGAAATGGAGGAATAATTGTAATATCTTTTCAAATTCTTTCAAAAGTACCTTTTAGATGTCTACTGACAGATGGGGCAACAAAAGAACCACATGCTCTAATCTGATTGCATTCACACAGTTTTTTTTTAATAAGATTTGGTTGGTTCTTATTTTGCATTTAAGTAACTTGAAAAGCAAGTGAATGAAATGAAAAACCAAGTACATAAAAATGGTGAGGCCAAAAGGGAGACTTTGTTGCTAGAATGATTGAAAAATTATTTCAAGCTGGAGAGAAAAGAAAAACCTATATTTGAGCCATGATGTTTGAGATTTGTAACATGTATATGGAAGGTCTAACTGAAAATGTAATGAGTAAAAGTACAAATAGTAATTTTCATTTAAACCTAGGTTAAATATATTTTCTTTAAAAGTATAATTGACCTCTGAATGTTAGCAATCAGTACAATCATGCAGTTTTCAACAAAGCCAACGTTTGTGTTTACAGCAGTGCTGATTATCACTGAATGTTTTGTTGAAAATTCATTCAGTCTCTATTACTGGAAAACGACTTAGGCTAAAAGTGTGCTAGTATAACTCAGCCACCCTACTTCTTTGTGTAAAAGACTTTGCGTAAAAGACTTGTGTGCATTTGTCTGTCCTTTTCCTCTCCATAACTGCACAAATATTCCAAGCATCCATTTACAAGCACAGAACCAAGTGGACCCAAACAAAGTTACTGCCACCAGCTGTGGCAACAGATTCCAAGCTGCAAAGCTCTGCCCCATTTCTCTGCTGCCACAGGAACAGGTGGAGGGCCTGGCACTGCATTTTACCAAGCATTAGACTCCACTAGGATCAACTGCAAAGTCACAGACAGCAAATGGTCTCACAGGCTGTGTGTGTGTGAGATGGACAGAGACAGGATGCAAACTTTCTGTTTACTTCCCCAAAGGCTCAAGTCTTTTCCTGCTGGTCATTGGGTCACTGAACGCAAAGTCAATGAAATACTGTATGCTTACCCATCATGTAGCTCAGTCATTGACACAGCTAAAAAATAGAGAGTGTAAAGTTGATCATAAATACTATGGTGGAAATTTTTAACACTAGTTTTGACAGACTACTGAATTGTAACTCGCTTTGCATTAAAAGTGAACAAAACTTGAGATGAGACTTGTACTAGAATGATAGAAAGAGAAGAATATACAGAAGGGAAGACCTGATTGTGATCTGAATCATACCACCTCATCTTATGGAATGGGCATGTACATATGGCAGCCAATGGAACTGGTTCCCTTTTATTTGTTATGACTGCTAATAAAAGCAGGAGGATGAATTCTGAAGTGTACATGGGTATAATTTCTCCACAGATTCAGCCAAATACATCAAAACTCTTTGGATGAAACCCATGACCTTTTTCTGGCAAATACGTGGAAGGTTCTGCAATGACAAAAACGTTAGTCACATGACCTGAATTCAATTGAGCATGCATTTCATTTGCTGAAGACAAAACTGAAGACAAAATGCCTTGAAAACAAGCACAAACTGAAGACAGCTGAGGTAAAGGCATGGCAGAGCATCACCAAGGATGAAATCCATTTTCTGCTGATGTCTATGGGACTCCAGAGGAAATCATTGGCGAGACAGTTACACAAAGGATTTACAACCAAGTATTAAACATGACAATTAAATTTATAATTGTTAGTTTGTCCATTCATTTTTGGTCTCTTAAAAAAAAGCTACAAACAGTGGAACAGCTGATCAGCACCACAAGAATGGTCTGCAAGTTCACTTTTGTGGAACACTGTGTGATCAATCGGTTATCTAGACAAATGTTTGATATGACCACAAGGACGCAAATCAACGCAAGGCTTGTTTATCTACCAGCAGTTCTCCCACACTTGTTGCTGCTAGCAAAAAGGCAATTAACTGTGCTAACTGTGCTAGCTACAGTAAGGGGGAATTCAGACATTATTGTGTTTTGTTATCTAATATACTTCTATTGCATATATCCTCTTCAAATTCACACACATAATGTCTATTGACTTTGTACTTAAAGTATAAATATGAACATAAAAGGATGGGAAAGGGAAAAATTGGCTGTGGTTCCATAAACTTTCCACCTGCATAATATCGAGCCAATTGTACTGACAGGGATGTTACTAACGTCCTTCATCTTATTTGTGTATTATGCTATTAGCTTATTTTTCTTTATTTAAAGTGTCTTTTGCATTTCTGCTACAGAATATTGCAGTAGACAGAAAAAAACCCTGTTTTTATCACTTTCATTGTCTGCCTTTTCTGTCTAACGATGGTGCTTTTCATGGTTCAAAACCTCACTCTGTGTGACAGTGTTTGATTGCTTGAGGCTAGTAATTATGCTGCTTTATTTGTTTTCCTTTGTCTAAAATACACATTCTCAAGTAGAATGTAGAAATATCTATAAACCAGTACATTGCTCAATAAATTTTTTCATACACACTCTGTTGGCCATATATGGTAATATGCTAATAAACATAATTTGTGCTAATGTGCAACTGATATAAGTATAATATTCAGTTGTGATTAGGTATTCTAATGAATGTAATCCTTAAGAATGGTGTTCTTAAGAATGTAATTATTAATTGCAAGTAAACACAACATTTGGTGAAAATAACCGTAGAAAGATTCTTCTCATATGAAAGTACTCTCTAATGTATTCCAATCCTTTTTGGCCCATGTGCAGCTTTGAATAACGTGTGCTTGTACAGCTGTGTTATTGCATCACCTCTCATCCACAAAAAAAAAAACCAGAAAATAAAAAAACTCACAGCCCAATTATGTAGACATGCACAATGTCTGATAATGTGTTTCTCAAGCTTCCAAATTTTTTCTTGAAAACAAGGTCCTGACGTCCTGCAACAGTTTGTAATTGGTCTCCACTAACAGAGGCCCCACTATGGCTCCACATGTGTATTCCATCCCTCCTGCTGTGAATATGAATCATCAGTCATTCCACGAGACTTCAGCTTCATAGAGACAGTCAAGCTATTCTCATACTGACTTATATTTAAGTGCAAATAGAGTTGTAAGTTCATCTAACTTTAGAACTGGTATCTTGATGCTGGTTTACATTCTCAGAAGAAGTAACTGAGTCATTAGTCTTTCTCTCGCATGTTGAGCACTAATACAGAGCCATGAGTTGGGCATATGGGATAACTGTAATTGGCAGGCGTGAGGTGGCTGGTGCCAGTCACCACTGCTTCAGGCTGTTTTAACAACTCTAGGTTAGAGCCAGTGACCAGATTTCTGTAATTAGAGTAACCCAAGCCTGAGCCTCCAGCTCATGCCTGTTGATATGTGGGTAGTGCAAAAGGGAAACCTGGGCCAACTCATCTCCATATTTCTAGGTCACAGAAAACAAAGTCTAATTTATGGGCTTTCTTCAGCAGAATTTCAGCTGTGGTGTCTTTATTCTCTCCTCAAAGCTGGCAGTAGTAATTTTGCACAGCAGTCCCACTCCAGTGAGTGCAACAGCTCACAACACTACAGTCTTTTTTTAATTTTTTTTATTTCATTCGCACAACCAGTCCTGGAAAAGAAGAACTTACATGGCTGTCCAGGAATGCAGAAGGGACGCATGGCAAAATATTCAGGAACTTCTCCAGCTTTCCATGCTGGAGGCCTCGGAAATCTATCTACCAGTCATACCCCACACTGCTACGGCCATCGTCAGAAAATAGGAAAACACTATACAACTTCTGTTTGGTCTTCATCGTCTTGCTTGTGGTGAAATGCAGAATTCCTTTATGCACACTCCTGTTGTGAGATTCTTTTTTGAAAAGCTCTCCAGTGCACTATCTGCAAATATTAGGTCCAAGTTCCCATTTTAGATTTGAATTGAATTGCTCGGTGCACAACAGGAAGGTTTCTTCAGCTTTCTCTTTGCATCATAGCCCTGAATGGCTTCAGAGACCTGTGACTACTTTTATGAGTCCTGACACAAAATGATATTAGATGAAGTATACCTAAGTTATCAATCTGAAATGAGTAAAATAAATCTAAAATAAGCATGATTCATCCTGGTCATTCCAATAAAAAAAACATTAAAAACAATGAAAGCAAGGCCTTGTGCTCTGGTTATAAAACTATAGTCATAAAAACACATTCCAAGAAACTTCACGGAGAGGAAAATAATCTGATAATAGTCACCTTCTAAAATAATAGCAGCCTTTGGGGATAATCACATTAACAGAATGTGTGATGTGGAAAAAAGCTTTGCTCTCTTTTAGTGTCAAAATTGTTGACCTAAAACTGGAAGTGAGCATTCTTCACATTGTGCCCCCACCCTGTGCGAAAAACACGGCAACCCTGATTGTTTGTATAGAGGTTAACTGTGATGGAATGTCTTGCACCCCCACCACCTCTTTCCCTCTTCATTCTTCTAAATATTTCTGTGTGAAAATGGCCATTTATGAGTATATGTGTGTTTAGTTGCAAATATGTATGGATTCTTTTACAGAGCTTATAAAATGCTTGTGAGCAAACAAAATGTTTATTACTGAGTCTAAATGTTCTGATTTATGAATGGGAAAATCATTCATACTTCTCATACAGGGTTCCATTGATGGAGTTATTTTTGGCACAATCCCTTTAAATTTAAAGTTTCCAACAGTCAACTGAAAGCATGAAGACTCTCCCTTTAGTCTCTTTAGTCATCTAACGTACCTGAACATCTGTTTGGTGAAGAGACAAGATGATTTCACTGCCTCACTTTTCTAGTACTGTCTGAAATTTCCTGACTCAGAACTGGAACTTTGCTGAAGTAACAGCTACTTCATATATTTAAAACCAGCAGAATACAAGTTCATGCAACACTGGGGATTTTCCTGTGTGAACTACAGAGCAGTTCCAAACAGAGGTGTGACACATTATGAAGTCATCGTACTCTGGCTACACTCAAACCAGATGCTTCCATTTTGAGTAACATTTCAAAATAGTACATCACTTACTCTAACCTAGTGACATTTTTGACATTCTACTTAGTATGGTCATATATTGATTTGGCTAATACACAAAACTAACTTGCAGCTAAACATTTCCCAGTTTTCCACCTGAATTTTTGGGCAAAGATCAGTTTAATCCATTTTAATAATAAAAGACAGAGTTCTAAGTTGTGTATAATAACTGGCTTGTATGTGAATAAATATATGAGCATCTAAATATTCTAAATGTCTAAATAATCTACATAATCTAAATATTTTGAGAAAATAATAATTTAGTCACGACTGAACGCATGATTTATGACTTATTGGGCTGTGTCTAAGACTAATTAAATATGAAAGCATTTCATTTTCCTGCCTAAATGACCACTGTGCACCAAACCACTTATTGCTTGAAGATTCAGCTCTGCACATAAGCAAATTAAAGAGCTGCTCAGGGCCTCACAGCTAGCAGGGGTCCGTATTAAGGACAGGTTAAAAATAGGCTTATAATAATAGTACAGTAACACATCTAATTTCCAACATAATTGACTGTGCCTGATGCACATAAAAGTCATAAGACATAGAACAAGTAAGTGTTGTTGGATTTTATGATATGTTGAATGAAGCCCCAGTCCCAATAAATGCACAACTGCTAGGCCCATGCACAACCTTATAGCTTTTCATTTAAATTGCCCTCTGAGCAATTCCATTGTAATGAAAGTGACATTTGCACTCATATCAGTGATCAAAATGACTCAGCAGAGACAAGTTTAGGATTAATAAGTTAATTTGCATATGTTGTTATTATTCCTCTTGAGGACAATGTAGTCAAATCTTAAAATCTCATGCATTTATTTACATATTTCAAATACACAGCATCAGGACTCCAGGTGGACATTAAAATGGTCGCCAATGCGACTAGATTTCTTATTTTACGACTATTTTTCTCATTCCAGTCACCAATGGTGACCATTGCCTCTCACAATCCAAGAAAAACTAAAATAAAAAGTAAAAAGCCAAGAAAAGTATACTGACTGTCGTCGTCGTGATGATGACATTGTAATGGTTGTTCACAGTGACCATTAAGTAATAAGTGTATACTGTTTGCAAGATAGTAAACATATAGTGTTCTTTATTCTTGTTATGTGTAAGACACATTTTCAGTGTTCATATTTATAATGTTGCTTATTCATGTTATTATGTATAAGGCAATGCAGACATGACTTGAAGTATTGCTTATAAACATTTGCAGTGTTCATATTTCTGCGTCATTTATTCTTCTGTTATTAAGTATAAAACAATGCAGAAGACAATAGTAGGTACATCAGATAGCTCAGACAGGAGAAAGGCAATGTGAGGAAACTGCTGGAAATATGAAAGAGACTTGAATGAGCACAAAGAGTATAGAATTGGAAAAAATAATTGTTTCAGAAAAACTGCTGTTATGGATGTGACGTATTTGCATTATTGGATGTGTCATGTCAGAAACAGTAGTCCGTGTATTTGAAGTGATGCAGTTTTGTGTATAATTTCACCAGAGATGTGAAATATAGAAGTTAAATACAGTAAAATATAAACATTTAAAAAATAGTTTGGCTCCTGTGCTAGCAATTTTATGTTTTCCATAGTAAATTTTACATTTGCATGGAACTGACCAAATCATTTTATTCTCTGGTATGTGAAGATAGAACAGGGAATGGCAGCACAGTGATTTCAGCATGATAAAAAAAAGCATGTTAGATTTTAGTATGCCAATACAAAGCATAAAGCATAGAAGAAATTAAACTGTCAGCACTAAGAATTTCAGATTGCATGTCTTGGCCATCAGCAATCCCATTGGTGTAATAATTTTTACATTATATATAGTCAAGTAAGATGTCAAAAGAGCTATGAAGGACTGTTGGAGAAGGCTAACATGAGTTAAGTATGATTAGCTATAGCTTACAAGTGACAATGTTGGAAAACAAAGGCATATTGTGCTCTGGAATTAAGCCAACACATGATTAGCTGTTAATTAGTTTAGGTTGGTCTATTTTGTAACTCCATTAGAAACTCTGTGATTAGGTTCACTCTTCTGCTCTTGTTACTACTACTTGGTTTGCATCATGTTACATTTCAGATGATCTCAGTGCATTACTGAAATTCTCACTGGACCACAGACAGCTACAGTTGCAGCCCCTGGCGAAATCTCAGCAGATTATAATTATATAGCCTATACATCAGTTCAGTCTTCTTGATTTATACAAAATGTGCACATACTAGACTACAAAATCATGTCAGAACTGGATCTGTCTCAGTGAGATGAAACCCCTCCTAGAAAGGCTGGTCCTGCCCTTCACTATGAATTCTTTATTTTTTCCCCCCATATAATAAAAGTTTAACTTTATTCCCATAAACGACCAGATATGAGTTAGCTCATACAGTAGGGATGAGAGGCTACTAAGCGCGCGCGACTATTCCCTCCCTGAAACTGTGCGCGCGACTGTCCTCCTCTCCTCAAACCCTTCACACAGTTTACTGACAAACACCTCAGATGAAACCTGGAAAACAGGAATTTTTCAAATGTAGGTGAATTTCGCCGAATTTGTCCTCCAGCTTTTCGTGTCCTCGATTGTAACCGGCAGTGCAACCGCTGGAGTGACGTGTGACCTTTAGCCGTTAGTGGGCGTTCAGTGGTTCAGTAACGCTCCCGAGCAGCGCGAGCTCAGCGCACAGAGCAGTGTGGCTCTCTCCTTCTCCGTGCACGTGAGGCGCAGCGGACAGCACGGCTGTTCTTCTCCTTTCCTGCGCCGATGTCACGCACAGACTCCCACTAATGCGCCCTGTCTGGGAAAGTTATTTCATCGACGGACGTGGAAAAGGTTTTCCAGCCAAGGACACATCAGAGCTGGACACAGCGCGACTTCGGGACCTTTGATGACTCCGATTTGCACACCTGTGAAGGTAAGATAGCGCCTACATAGGGCTTGTGTCAATTAAATACCCACGATGATGCAAAGGAAAACTTTCCCTGGTGTCTAACACACACTTCTTGTCAAGCAACTAGTGTGCTTACTGTAACGACTAAGACACAGACCACTTTGTTTCAGTTAAAGCTATTGAATGTGCTGTGTTGTATTAGGACTGAGTGGTTGATGAGGTTTTATTAAAACCAAAAGAGCACTACTGTATAACTGTAACCTTATTCAGTTACTGAACCGACTCTCACTCTGAATCAGTAGGCTATGAATCAACTCCCCAGTCAATGTGGTGCAACCGTTTACACTACAGTATGGTGACACGATGCTCTAGAACAATAGAAAGTTCCTGTCAGACAAGAACCTCTGCTCTTCACTCACTAATCTACAGGTCTACAGTACATCAGTAGAGAGTTAAGTTATCTGCACACATAGTAACCAAACTATTAATACATAGTATTATGTTAAGGTAGTAAGCAGTCTGATATCCTTTAACGGTTTGTTATAAAGCTCTTTAAATGTTGCAACAGCAAATTCAGTTTATAGCTAATTCCTCTATTTTATATCATGGGAGGTTTTAGGATACTAACTTTCATTTGTCAGAATACTCTTTAGTTGAGCTGTATAATATGCATCCTATAATCAAAAACCTGTTGCTTTGACTAGCAATCTGACTTTAAACTTTTATTCACCATTAATGTAAATTTTATGGACCATACTTTATGGTTCACTGTTATAGAATATTTATGTGCATACATTCCTAAAGGCAATCCCATCACTCGGATTTATTAGCTTAGTTGTAGCTTAGACGGATGTGAAGCATTTTTTTGTGGAGTCAGGGAGGCATGTTTAAAAGCCCTCAGAAACAGATCTGCTTGTAGATAAATGCAAAGCGGACTCATGGAGCACTGGCCCAGCTCTCCGGCCCCTCTTGCTCAACTGACTTTATTTTCTTTAGCAACTGGAATGTTGACTATTCAGGGCTCAGAAATAAAACATGGCCTGCTCTATATTCCGACATTTACTTGAGCCTGGAATAAATTGCTTTATTAACTGTCATGCCAGGGATGACAGTCATCAGAGTCAGATTGGGTTTAGTGCTCAATTGGTTTCACATGCCAAGAATTGGCCCTGGTGTGTGCCAGAACAAGGACATCTTGTGAAATCTGGAAGAAAAATAGAATTTTGCTAGTGTTGTTATTTACATGCATATAACATGTGCTCTTTGTCCAAACTGTGCGTGGACATTTCATGTGAGAGACTGCAAATGCAAACACCAAATCAAAAATCCTTAAACCATGCCAAACACGGGGCATGCCAGGTACCACTGAAGTGAAGAATTCTGATCGCATATGGATTGGTTTATCAAAATGGATTATTTGTCAAAAGAAATGCTTGCCCTTTATGCACCTGTACTAAGGCTTAGCAACACACTTAGTGGCTTGTCTGCCAAATGCTGTCTCTTGGAAAAGCACCCAACTTCTGGTTATTTTCTGTGTAAACACACTGTGGACCTGTTGGATACATATATGTAGAACTTGGCAAAACATGACAGTCATGGATTCTGGCTTAGCACTCCTGCTAATATCCCTGTCATAGCAAAACATGGAAATATTTCCCCTGAAAGAGATTCCTGTCTTTTCCCAGCTACTTGTTTATCTTGTATATTGTTGTGAAGCATAGGGAAAATATATTTTGTAGATAGCAACCCTGGGAGTCTTTGAGAAGAAAGACTGAGGTTTCACCATTTGACCATTTGGAGTCACAGAGGAGAATGGGAATGTGCAAACTGAACTAAAACAAGCTAGGTTTATGTTTAGGGCTTTAAATGGGAAAGTTACATGTTTACTCTGAAAGCACACATCTCTTACACCTTTGCTGTAGAGAGACTTTGACAAGTAGCCTGTGCCTTGCATTTTGCTCTTTTCAGGAAAGCAACACCCATCCTCATGAGCATGTAAATGGAATAACCTGAAGCTTCCTTTCCTTTTTTTAAAACCCCAACAAGAGGAATGATGATGATCTTCCCAGTTCTCTGCACAGTATCCCACAACATGACTACAGACTATATACATCTGTAGTGCATCCTGTGCTTTTCGCATCAGGAGGATGATATTTCATTAACACTCTGGCAGTTTCCTAAACCGTGTATCTTCTCTTGTGGCACTTTTGAAATTTTTGCCAAGAACTGGAACAAGCTCAGGTCCTTTGAAGACCTACTTTAGTACAAAAGCCAAAAAAGTGTCTGCAAATAAAACAATTGCAGCCCATATGTTGTGCTTAATGCTTTTCAGTATAATAATCCAACTCTTTATGATTACCCAGACCAGAAGTTTTGCCTGCATATATTTAGTTTTGCATTGCATCATTAACTAGAGTAACAATATTGACCAGCTGATGCTGGTGTATAGATATGGTAGATGGCCATGTGAGTATTTTAATGGAGACAGTTTAACACATCCACATCAGCTAGCTTCTCCTTTCTCCTGCTTTAACCTGAGTCCTCTACAAGCCAAAATAATAGTTTTACACTCATCTCCTTTTTGCAGCAGCATTTCCAGCTCAGTGATACACTGACAGCCTGTGGAGGAGATAGAAGTTGGCTGTAGTTGAAAGGGGGAGTAAGTCTGGAAGGAAGCAGTGGCGCTACAGCTGCGTTTACGATTCTGAATGTGAGGTGCTTCATGAAGCTGTCCGGTACCTGCTGACTCAGAAATAACACTGTCTGTCTCTATAAACTGTTAGTGTCTTCTACGAGTCTTCCAGCCACCTCCCTTTTCTGACTTATCAGATCTCTGGATGGATAATGCTGTCTCAGACGTTTGACATCCTTTCAGCACATCACCCTGTGTCTTCTCTTGTATACATCTTTACTGTCTTTATAGTTTATTCCTTTTTAATTATAATCCATGGATAACTTTTTATAGACATGCATTTTCAGGCGCCATGTATCATTTCTTTTATCTTTATTTTTTTTAAATATAGACACCTATTAACTTTCACCCACCCATAATAAAATGATAACAGTACTTACTTATCTGACACCTTTTATTTGATATACAGACACTTAGGACTTTATTTACTCCATCCTGGAATGGCGTACCAGCTATAATCAGTTACATGTAGAGACACAAAGGGATTTTCCCTCGTAAGAGCAACTCAAGCCGATAAACATTTTTTTACAGTCTCATTCTTTACTACAGCCGATGACACTTTTATAGTGCCTTGGAAAAGTCTGGATGTTGCATCTCTCCCGGTCAAACCATTTCCCCTAACTATATGCTCTCTAGGGTAACAACCACACTTATGTGAAATTATGATGCTTCATAGGCAGCCGGAACAGCTCAGGTTCAAATTTTCAACCTTGCTTCTTATCATTATGTCATTTCAGGACTTCTTCCTGCTATGTCATGGAATGCCTCAGTCTTATAATCCAGAACTATAACCAATTGTGCTATTCCCTCAGTAGGTGCTTTTGGGTATATTTTCACATGTAACCGATTACTAACTCACACAGCTGCTGTGCTCCTTCAAGGAGTTGCCAAGTGTGGTCCAATCTTTCACAACTTTAGAGTGTCTGATTTAGAGCATGCCAAATGCATGAAATATGTACACAATATTAGTTTCAAGGAATTATTTTGTACAAATAATTCACATAACATATATCCTGGACAAGATTACACAGGGAAGCTAATTGAAATAGAAATCTTAGATAGGTAGATAGATGTGCCATCTACTAATACAAGAGTACAGCCCACATCTGTTGTACATTAGGGTGAGTTTTAGGGTAAGTATTTACAAGACTGAATAGTATCCATTTAGGATATTGATGTTGAAGGCAGAACAGTTACGATACCGCTGTTACTTGTAACACAACAAGCATTAGAGAAAGTTTTTTTATGGCTCATTTGAACATGAAGGACAAACAAACATTGTAGTTCCTCTTCACCCTGGTGTTTGAGAACCACGTGTGAGATTGTTATGTCTGCCCTTTACTGCCCTGTTTGCTGCACGAATATGGGCATCTACTTCAAGCAAACATTTCTCATTGTTGCTGTCCAGGCTACAAAAGAGGGCCTTTGTTTTTGGTGAGAATGAGGGGGAGACTGAAGAGTCCTGTGCCATGGACCGATGAATGGTGGTACAGGGGGGTTGAGTCCACTGGGAAATGTGAAGGTCAGCTAGAAAAGAAACAATAACGTCCCCTCTTTGTCTGAATGTGGACAATAGCACAGGCAGGCTGGTGCTGATGTCTCTCCTCTGCAGTGTCTTCACCGTTTATTTTTGTGGTTTGGTACATTGGGTGGATTTCCTCAGTGAGCAGCCCAAACACTGAACATCAAAGAATAACCTTGTACTTTCACACACAGTCAAATATAAACAAATATAATACCCAGAGTGTGGCTCTATTGTTGGTGTGAATGCAAGCGTGTTAGTGCTGGCCATAAAGCATTTGATATCTTTTTGTACAGTTTTCTGGTTACAAGCTTCAGAACCTGGAAGGGTGGAATCTGATTGGTTCTTTGTACTTCCGTGCATATGCACTTTCATGTTCCAGTTTCCAGTGCGAAAAGAAACTTTGAAAACGTATGAACAGCATATATGCTGTGGTACATCCTGAAGTGATCATTACTGTGCCTTCCACCCTTTGAAGGTTACACCATTTATAATGAGAAATCTGAAGGTTCCCTTCTATAGTGGCTGAAAGTAATGGCCATTTGGAAAGAAAAAGTCATTTTTCGAAACTGAAACTGAAGAGTTTTATCGTCACATAATCACTGACATGTAAGCAAAAATGAGCATCTCAATATAATAGGGATAGAACTGAATATGAATATATTTACTTTCAGGTGAGTGTGAGTGAGATATAAAGCTTACAGGACAAGCAAAGACCATATTCATTAACATCAATTTACAGCATCCATTCATTCATTCCAGTTGAAGCCAGTTGTGAGTTGTACCTGAGGTTGAGGAGCGAGTATTCACTGATCATTGTGACATTGTTAGAATTCATATCTAGATAATGTGGCATTCATATCTTTTTAATAAAAAAACAAACAAAAACCTTCAGGTTTAAACCTTACCTACTTCACGATAAAATACTGATACAGATATTTGTGCACTAAACATGTACAGATACAAATTGCATTGTTATTGCATTCTGCTCCTACTGTTTAATAATGAACGAAAAGATTATTCAAAAGAAAGAGCAATTTCAAACAAATACAAATGAACATTCTGCAGAATGTTACCTGAGCTAGTGACAAAATCATGAAACCTATAGAAAGTTATTTGCTGCAGCACTGCTGTCTGCTGTTTGATTCAGTAGGAGCAGTGGTGGCTTAACCGTTAAGGCTCTGGGTTACTTATCAGAAGGTCAGAAGGTTCAGCCAGAACGCCGCCAAGCTGCCCCTGTGGGGCTCTCGAGCAAGGTCCTTAACCTTCTCTGCTCCAGGGTACTGTATCATGTCTGACCCTGAGCTCTGACCCTAACTTCCTAACAAGCTGGGACGTGTAAAAAAAAAAATTTACTTTCAGGTCTGTGCTGTAATGTATATGTGACAAATAAAGGCTTCTTCTTCTTCTTTTACTATTACTTAATGTCATTGAACTTGAGCTACCTTCGTAGGTAAATTTGATTGCGATGGCCATTGTTGAATTCAGACTGAAAACAGGGCAGGGGAGCTCAGGAGCAGAGTGTCCATCGGTTGTTCCTTTACGGACGACTTTTTGAATGGTCCTTAATCGTGATTGCTTTTCATCACGCCAATAAGGGAAAACCCTACAAATGGCAGCCATGGGAGGTCCCCATTTTGGAATACTCTTCATTGGGCTTCATTACTTGAGAATAGACTTCAATGGACTGACAAAAGTTCACAGCATTCTGTTTAAAAAAGCTATGGAAGATTGTTGTTTTAAGCAGTTAGTGGTGAGTAAATGAAAATATCTTGCCAAAGGGCTATGGGAAAAGGTCTGTGGCTGGTTGTCTGCCATGTCAGTCATGCTGGCTCAGTCTGGTCTTGGCCACATTTATTAACAAAACATACCAGATTCTTTAGCGAATGCTGGCGACCTGGCTTATGAAACTAGTATGTGTGAAACACACTCACAAGCTTACATTCAGTTTCCAGTGTAAAACGTAAATGTTGATAACAATTATGAGCAATATGTTTCATTTTCTTTCTTTTTAAATTTTTTTTTATTGAAACCACAATCTATGATGGAGGTCGTTTGAATCATTTGCATTACACTGCAATGACATCACCATCATACGATTGCAAATGTGCTATGTAGGCGAGACATACTGCCTACTCGTGACATATGACATGTCTACACATGTTTCTGTTAAGAGACAGCTTGGACACACCATATTAGGTTGTAATGCATGCACTTAGTCATTTCTAACCTCTCAAACCCAGATCCCTCTCAAATAAGGCTTTTAAACCTGGACTTCTTTAGTGCCTCCACAATCACTCACAAAAAGAAAAAAAAACTCCCTGCTTTCCCTTCCACACATACACATACGCACAGCTGTCCAGCTGTGCTCCAAAATGTCAGCAGGAGTGTGTGTGTTTCTGTCTGTTACTGTCAGGAGCAGGGCTTGGAGAGCATGCAGATGCACCTGAAAGCATGCCATGAGGGATCGACTGTTATATGTGAAATTATAGGGTGTTAAAATCTTCCCTTCGTGTGTTTTTCATCATGACAGCACTTTGCCTGAGGAGTGTGTTAGACCTCTCTGAGTGTGAACTTTGACATGTAGGACATAGCTGTATATTAGGAGGCACAGAGTAGTGTGTAATCGTCACTCTAACATCTGGGTCAGTTAACCAGATGTTGGCCCATTTCCACTCGGCCTCAAAATACCCCCAGCCCCCAGAGGAGGCACTTACCCTCTATTAGAACCTTCACAATGTTAAGGGGGGGTGTGAAACAGAGTTACTTCTTGCTGCAACTCTGTTTCTGGAATTCAACAAACAAGCTCTGGAGCCAAAATAGTATACATGGGGTCTAACCGCGGAGCCTCGTAGCGCTCGGAGTCCTTCACGCTCACAGTTACAGGAACTGAGATGCCTTTTAATTAGGCAACACTGGAAATGAGGTTCTAAAAGACCCAGGGCACTGTGCTGAAAAACACGTGAAAGGAAACTACACGGCATTATGCCAGAGTAATTTGGAAATTGCAATGTTTGCAAAAGTTCTAAACAGCAAAAAGTATGAAGGCAAACAGCAGGGCCTCCATAGCAGGAGTTATATAGCCACTAGCGCAGTCTCTCTCTCTCTCTCTCTCTTGAGTATAGGCAGCGTGAGATTATACCTTTTTATTGACATACATAAATCAAAGCTCAGGAAAAGACGGTGTTAACTCTGTGGTTGTAAAGCAAAAAGCCAGCGGGAATGGCAAACCTCTAACCCTGTTTGAATTATGGAGATCTGCTTGAAAGCTCTATTTAGGTAACACTGTGAAGATGGACCCCCTGCTGGTGCTGTTCTGTGATAGAGAGTAAGATGGGAGTAAAGGCCAAGGGCAGGTGTCACTTGAGAGATGGTCTATAGTAACACCATAAATAAAGAGCAGTGCTTTGCAGACAGAGCCCTGTTATTTCCTTTCACTATAACACCAGTTCCTGTTGGACTTACGGGACAAGTGCTCTACACATTGCACGAGCAAGAGAAGAGCACATTCTTGTGTCCACGCCAACCATTACATATGTTCGGCTTTCTCTTCTTCTAAGGGAGATAGAGGTTCAGAAAGGCAAAGAAAGTCTCTACAAGTCTCTCCCACCCGCTGTTTCCCAAACAACTTCTATTAGATTTTAGCTCTTTAATTGCTTTGGCTCAGAACGTAGGTATTTTTCCCCTAGTGATTTTTTTTTTTCATATTCATAGCCTTCCTCTTTGAGTGAAAGAAACGGAAAGCGCTGCATCACTGATAAAGAGAGGGCGGGTTTGCCTTTCACTTTTCTCAGTTTATACTAAAAAAAAAAAGAAGTATTGCGGAAAGAAAATCATATTTTAAGCTATTCAGTAAAAACTGCTCTGTTTCTTTTTTTTGACCTGTGTATCAGCACTGGTGAGTCCATCAGGTTTGCTTAGAAAAACACATTTGAACAAAGAACAGTTGTAAATGACTTAGTCCAATATTTCTGTTTGACTTTGTGGTAAGAAATAGTTGTCAGTTCTGTGCCACTCCTAAGCTTTCATTTTGAGTATATTCTTGACATACAGCACACTGGGGCGTTGAGAGTTTCAGTGCTCAGAAGCTATTTGTTGACTGATTGGAAGAATATTTTTAGCTTAGAATGCTGTATAAAAGCATACATATCTAAGCTCATTTCGTCTCATTGTGTCTAATTTTAAAATAAATTTTAAATCTTTTACAGGTTTATACTTCCTGTGCCGTGTACACATCATGCCTGAGGGGGCGGGCCGGGACAACCAGAAGAAGCCAAATAACCAAGGTCAGTAGCCACAAGATGTGACCCCCAAGCTGAAAAATAAAAGCGGAAACATAATTCAGAGAAAGGAACTGACAATTCTTGATGAATGAAGAAAAAAGTTTCATTATTTAAATCTGTATAGTAATGTTATTGGTGCGATAAAGCTTTTAATTTTTGGACTTTCCACCACCAGAAGTTATTAGGACTAAGTCTAAGACATTTATAGCCTCATTATTTATTGTCCTACCTGTTTTTTAATTACTGAGGTTTGGATTAACACTTTTAATTAAGATGACCAGTGAAAGTGAATATTAACTATAAGAACTCAATCATAAATATAACAGTTTGGATAATGGTGGGTTGTGATTTTCACCACTGTAACAGAGTAAAAAAAAACCCCACAGAAGCCCTAGATATGCTCCACTGACTCCTGGGGGTCTTTGAGAACCACTGCTCCAGAGATGAAAGTTACATTTAGTGACGTGAAAAGAACACTCATATTTACACCTGCAAGGAATGTTAAAACTGATAAAACTGAATTATTTGTCAGTGGAAATAAACTACAAAAATATGGATGTGCATTATAAGAAATTAAACCCTGAACTAAATTTAAAGGATTGAATTGAGGATTTCTGTATTTTTAGATTGTAGTTTTCTCCTACATAACAAATACATCTTGCTTATATTATGAAATATTCTGACAGTTGCAATTGTTTTTGACTGTTCATTTCTCTTTGATGGGCGGAAAAGCCTCTGATCAGACATTTTTTTTTTTTTGTTCGAAAGGAAACACATGTTTGAGCACTTTGTATCATATGAGCTATACTTACACTTGCTTAACACTTATTTTATATAACCATAAATCGCCAACAGAAAGTCCAACCTTTTCATTTGCTTACTGGAAAGTACCCATTCATCGTGTGTGTTCTGCAGTGGTGTTTTAGAAATACAGCAACAAGACACTAGTTTATGCAAAGCTGACAGCAACTTGACAAACTATTTGCATGTTTTCCACATAAAATATTGTTGCACATTGAATAATGCTGGACAGCATAAACGTTGCATTAAATATTGGCAAGGTTTCAATTGTTTGGATTGTTGTTAGTACGTCTGACTGGTGATGTGCATCGAACACAATCTCAGGTTTTGACCACATCCTCATAGGCAGGTGCAGAGTGGCACAATTCTACATCTTTGCAAAATTTGAACAAAGGAAGTAGCACCATTCATGTTTGAAAACAGCGTAAAGGCTCACTCTGAAATGACTCCTGATTGTGAGCCCTTATTAACTTACTACTACCTGCAATATTTATGCTAATAAATATAATAAATAAAATGTAACTATACACATAACTCTTGCCTCTGGGAGTAGGGTAGATTGGAAAATCCTGAAATTTTTGAAAGTACTCAAAAACACAAATCAAAATGCAGACAAGTATGGTAATGTCTTGCTTCACTGACCTCTTGAGCATGCATTATGTACTTTCATTAGCTTTTAGGGAAATGCAACTTGCATATAGAGAAGTTTTCCGATTCTGCAAGACAACATGCTAATGTGTTCGACAGGAAGAAAGGGGTGTGGATGTGACACTTATGTGTTTAGCTGTCAGTGAGTTCAGTTGAATTGTTTTTCCTGAGCAAGAGCTGTTAAGCAGACAGTTACCTAACATGAGAGCTGGCTTGTCACTATCGGAAAGAAGAGAAATATAATCAATTGTAATTTGAGAATTTGGCTACTGCACCCTGGATTAGTCCACCACCGCCTGGGCTTTACAAAAGGGACTTTAAAAAAGTTTAAAATGTTTATTGTTACTCTAGCTAGCTAATCAAGGGTGATGATTATCATTAGCCTTTCTGTATATAATCTGTGGCTCTGCACAGCACGAATCAGGTAAGTTCTCTTGTTTAATTTTGAGTTCTCTCTGAAGTGCCTGTATAATCCCAGAATCCAGGCCAAATAGATTTTAACTGGCCATCAGTGAAGTGGTTAGATTTGAGATGTTGGGTGTAATTGCGAGAGACATTTTTATAAATTACAGTCAGGCTTCAAAATGGTTTTATGCTTGGTTAGAACTGTCTTAAAAGTTGATCTGTAGTCACATAGAATGAAAGCTGTAGAAATAACTTTTAGCTATAAAACAGCAGGTCACGTGGGTGTTATGAATTATTAAAGACAACTTGATATATATTTCCATGTTACAGGTTCTGAAAAAAGCTATAGGCAAGAAAATTTATAGAGCGAGGATGCTTGGAAGCTGCCCAATTCAAACATTTTATTTGAGAATTTTATAGCAAGTTTATGCCCTTGTTGATGACATCCAGTTTCCATATTATTAAATATAATTATGAAACATATCCCCCCCCCCCCCCCGCCTGCTCATTTCCTCTCTTCTTTTCCTCTCTTTATATTATAACTAACAGGAATTCCTAAAGAGCCACATCAAATGTTTTGCCTGCAAGACTAAATAATGAATTAGTTTGTGTTTGTCTCTGTTCCAGAGGATGCATCCGCTTTACATTATTACACATCATGCACTTGTCAAATAGAATTTATGTTAAGCTTTGAAATAGTTTGGCCCTGCATTCCTGTTTCACATAGTATAAAAACCCTGGAACTGGCTTACTAGTGTACTCATGTGACCTTGAAGTGACTAGCTGATGAAGTGACCAGTCTAGCTAGCAATGATCTGTGGTGGGCATTAATCACTCATTTGCCTTATTTTCTCCTCTTTATTAATTTGAGACTGCTGCCACATTGCTATTGATTTTGGAAAACAGCCAGCAAAAGATAAACACTCGCTTTCAGGCTTTTTATGAGGAAGCCTAAATCATATTCAGACAATTGATATTGCCAAAATGCTTTCAAAACGGGACCAGGGAAGTCTTTGTGAGTGGTTCCAGTGATTAGTTAGATGACTGTTAGACAGACTTGTCCAGTGAGCCAACATGGTTTCTAAGTGTTGACTGCTGGGTCACAGGAAATGGAGGACTGTATATCCCAGTTGGCTTCTGTTCCATAAATGGGCCACTATTGTAGAGGCCATGGCTGTACATTCTCCTTCTAAACAATACCGATGTTGTGTTCTATAGTGGCCTGTTCTTGCTCTTTTTGATGACCAGACCACTTTGTACACATTGGTATACATTATTTTTTTCTCAGTTAAATATTTACTTTGGTATCTTAGATATACTGGCTAACACAGGATTCATTCTGTTTGAATAAATAAGATGCTTATATGTTTGATCATAGAAGTAATTGACGGCAGGAAATTATGATTTCTATTTCCTGTCTTTTCACAGTGTGGTTGCAGCATTTCAGTGTGAAGCTGTGAGAACGACATACTTACACTGTATTGTGCAATGTGATTTTGCTCAGTCACTTTTTTGAGACAGCCGTCTGAGTAGCTTTTAACAAAAGTGTTTGTAAAAGTACATGGTAAGCACTTTTATCAAAGGCCAAGGCATAAGGGAAAGCAATACTAGCTAGCAGTCTGACTTAAAACTCTTAGTGAAAGTTTCTTTCACTCTCTCTTTGTCTCTCATATTTTATGTCTTCATTTTTCTCCCCACCTCTGCTGGTGTGTAGCTGCTAAGCGGCCTTCCTCTGTCTCCTCTCTGACTGGGATTGTGAGCCGGATGGCCTCTTCTGGTGGCACCTCTCGTGGGAGCTGCACCTCCGTCAACACTGTTTGCTCTGACAGCGACCGGGGAGCGAGTCTCAGCTCCTCCACCTCCTCTGCTTCACTGCAAGATGGCCACTCATCCTCCTCCTCATCTTCACTGCCCAGTGGAGCTGTTCCAGCCTACCCATCACTACCCCAGCGCAACGGCTCTGATATCAGCCTGGACCTCACGCCATTGTCAGGCCCAGCCTCCTCCTCTTCCACAGCCCAGCCGAAACTTTCACGCCTGCAGCGGGTGTTGCTGGAGATCGTTGAGACGGAGCAGGCCTATGTGAGGGATCTAAAGAGCATAGTTGAGGTATGGGTTCTAATTTACACTATCACATACACACACCTCTCACTTTCAGTCCTGTTAAGTGTAACATTAATATGAGGCATATGTAGTCATTCAGACGAAACCAGACGCTCTCGGTAGAGCTGTATATCTCCAGCAGGCCTTTTATTTTCCCATGTTGTACAAGCCTGAGGCATTTTAACTGAGTTATAGGAATCCAGACTAATACAAAAGCCTTTATCTTTACATTAATGCTATCATATTTTCTTCAGATGTAATGTGAACTGGTTGTGTAGGTGATAGGAGGAAAAAAAACTTTTCCCTGTGCCAGCGGCCATTCCTCCGTGATCACCGCAAGATGCCATAGCGCCATTCATCACACTCTCAGGTGGAGTGGCGGAGGCCATGGCAGTGGATAAAAGCAACAGTAAATTTAATCTACCACTTCAAAAGCACATTTGCGATGTTTCTTACCGGGGTCAGTCGACCAAGGACAATGAAGATGTTGTTGTTCATAGCTCGCTCACACACAAGTAGAAACACCAATCAGATGGTGGTGAATAGTATAACAGACTCTTTGTAGAAACTCTCAGCACATTGACTATATAGTACATGGAGTCAAACCACTGACCTTGGGAGAAGGTTGTCAAGCTTCTATCAAAAGTGGTGAAATATAAGAGGCATGCAGAAAATAAAAAAGATTAGAAAAGTTAGAAAAAAGATTCTGTTATATACTACTTTTGGGGCAGGGGTAATACTTACAGATACACGTACAGATGCACAATGTGGTTGCCATATGCATACTGTGTTCATTTGGCACCATAATCGTTCACACTTGCAAAACAAATTACACAATAGACACAACACATTCATGTGGTGCAATACCAACATAAACAGCATGGACTATATGTGGTGCAAGAAGTCAAGTCACTTCTTATTTCTAAATAATTTCGAGAGAAGTATACTATTTATTGTTGCTAGTAGACTGGTGACCTGAAATACCATCATGATCACTGTTTCTCAAAGTATACATTTTCCTTATCTCTACTCATTTTCACTGTTCACCTTTTGTGCAAAATCAGAGGAAATGGTCAAAACTGACATGGTATGTTTTGGCTCTGACCTGCCTCCTAGTGGACAGAGCTTTTTTTTTATATTTAAGATGTACAAAAAGTATGTAGGGTATTATGTGTAAAATGTGCTTAACTGCTGTGCACACATTAAGAAGAATCTCTGATCTTAGGGTTCCTCAGCTCCTCAGTTCCCTAAGTCATTGACACATTTTGATTGTGTTGATATTTATATTATCAGCTGAAATTTCAAGACATTTCTTATGCCTTTAACAGGTGTCTTTTTGGTGCAACAAGCTCTCCCAGGCATTGGTATTAATGGCCTTACTGTGTATCCAATCTGAGAAAAAAAGGACTCCTTAAGAGATTTTTTTTATTTCTTAAAGGAGTTGGACTTGGAACCATCTCTGATTGGGAAAATCCCTGTTCCTCCAGAGGAACAAATCAAAGGAGTTTAGATGTAATGTTTAAATGTAACCGTTTTTCCTTTTCTTATGGTGGTGTTTGGATCAAGTGAGAAAGGATTAGTGTTTGTTGTGTTGGGTGCTGAATGTGTCAATATACCTTATCACTAATGGGGCTTTTGAAGTCAGCCTCTTAAAAAAGAAGCGATAAAAAGATAAGATACTCAAGTGTAGCCTGCTCAGTGAAGATGGATATGAATAATTTGCTGAAAGAGTTTTCTAGTGAAGGAGTACTGCTATTTTATCAGTCTGTAGCCTCAAATGGGGTGTGATTGTTGGATGATGTCAGAGCGCTTACTCTGGGATTTGCACATATCATGTCTCAAACCCTGGCTGAGCTTCTATTAGCAAGAGCTGTCTGGTTTTAATAACTTGCTTGAAAGAAGGGCCAACTTTTGCTGCCCCCATATGCGTACTGTGCTTTATATGTAGAGGGGTGGTTTTTTTTGTTTGTTTGTTTGCTAGCCTTTCATATTTACCTGCATGAAGAGAACATTGCAGAACGTTGGGGTAACCGACTGAGTGAATCCCCATTTTTCCTTTTTTTAGGACAGGAAACAGGGGGGAAGGGGGTATTGGCTGTAACCCCCTTTCTGGAGCACAAGCAGAGGGGCCCACTCACTAGAGAGGGACAAACTTCTCCTACAATCTATGACCTACTTTCTCAGACAAAGGAGAATATGTGCAACGCCTGTAATTCACAGCCTGTACCCCGTCTCCGTCCTGCTCTGGCTTTAATTTCTTTGTCTGTCTTTTAATGAAAACGTCCCTCTGTAGTTTCTTTTCCTTGTTCTCCATTCCATCACTCTGTGGTTTTCTCTCCTAATCTGATACTCAGGTTTCTGTCTCCTGTTTTGCACTTTTCCCTGTCTCATTGTCATATCCCTCACTCATTACCCCCCTCATCCATTTCTCCCCCTCAAGTTCCTAGGCAGCACAGCATCTGGGGTGTTTTTCTCTGGCCTGTGACAGACTGTAAATCAGCATAATAACAGTGGCCCATACCGGCTTTGCCTTTAAGAGCTGATGAATGTGTCAGACTCCTCATTTTCCACCTCGTTTTGACCTACCACGTCCTGTTTGCCTTCCCCGACACCATGGCGGCTCTGGAAACAAACACAGGGCAAGAAAGAGCTTCTAGTTTTGCACTGCAGGAATGTAACAGAGTTGTAGAGACAGAATGAGGAGGGGGCCAGGGCACTTTCCCCCACCATAATGTCTTGCATGCCTCATAATGTTTGCTTGTTTAGAGCTATTTATTGCACCAGTCCTGTCTGGGGCATTTTTGGGACTTTTTTAGTGTTTGTTTTGCCCAGTGGCTACTTTTTATATGGACTGTAGTGACTTTTCTCATGGAAGATTACATCAGGAATTAATGGCACCTACAAATTTTCCATGTGTCACACGTTTGTTTGCACTAAAAAGCTGGAAAATGAAAGGATTGAGGCCAAGCAGTGATAATTTGCTGATGGACGTGCCTGACTAACAAAGAATAAGCATAGGTTAGCCTGACAAAAAAAACATGCCCTAAAAGATATAATTTGACTGAAACTGATATTGTAGAACACTAGTATTTATAAATGACACTGATTTGATTACATGCATGTGTTTTCCACATCATGTTGATAAAATAAATGGATCAAAGCAGCATTATAATTAAACATTTTTCCCTTGCACTGCACATTTTTGTGTGTTTCCAGCTCCCAAACCAGCTGACTCAACTCATCAGCTCTCCTGATGAGGGTAAAATTGTGTGTTAGAGCAGAGAAAACTAAAACAGTCCAGAGAGGATTCAGTCCCAGGATTGGGAAAGACTGGTGTATAATTAAAATCACTCCATGATCCTATTAACCTCAAGTATTAACTCATAGCACAACAGTCTATTGAATGGAAAAGACCTGAGTCCCTTTCTTCATATTCTGCTTACCAAACCTCATCATTTACTGTAAGCAGTCACTTCATACCAGTCACAGTAGATCTGGAGCTTATCTCGGGAACAAGGAGTGTGAGGTGGGAATACACTCAGGATGGGATACTAGTTTATCACAAATCACCATACACAAATATTCTACCTAGGAGCAATATAACGTACACTTACATGCATGTTTTTGTGAGACGAGAGAAAACCAGAGAACCACAAGACGTCTAGACTAGGATAATAAGCTGTGCCCAGGATTGATCCGAGGCCCTCGAGCAGTGAGGTGGCAGCTTTGTGCCACTGGATCATTGTGCCACCCTATAAGATTTAATAATCGTCATAATTCTCGACTAGCTAATTTGGCGCATATCTGAGAATTTGTTTAGTAAAGCTGCATTCAAATCATTATGTGTTTGGAAAGGCCAAAGGAAATTGTTACACTTGGGCATGCTTTGTTTGATTTGTTCTCTGAATTTGCTATTTTGAGTTCTTGAGTTAATAAAATTGTCTATGTTTGGTTAATTTGGCCCCTGTTAGCTGATTCCCTCAGTTTATAGTGAGACCTAATAAGATTGGAAAACTCCTGCTCTCCTGATGTGCTCAGTTGCATCTGCGTGTCAGTGATCACTGTGAAGACTTATTTTCTCATGAGATCAAATGATGGCTTTATTTCCTGGAAAAACTGAGCAAGAATGCTGAAAGATAAGATAAATAAAGATCAATCTTGTAACAGGAAGGGTCTTTTCCCATCTATTAATTGCGTTCTTCATTCTCTTTATGCATTTAAATGGTAGGTTTTAATGGCTTAATGTCAGCCTTTCCTCTCATTAAAAAGCCTTCATGGAAATTAAATTATAACAATGATTAGATTGCTCAGGGGTGAGATGACCTTCCTGCTGTGGAAGGATTAGTTGTGTAGGTACCGTACCATGTGCATGTGCAACTGATTTACGTATAATTGCTTATAATGGAAATAAGATAAATGGAAGCAAATTATAGATAATCATAGGCAAATAAAATGTCATATAGCTTGTGAGTTTTTGATAAGCCATTGCCAGAGTGCTGGAAACACTTTATCTACAGCTGAACTAATGCTTCGAGGATTCAGCGCATTGTTTCTTTCTGCTTTGTCTCTCTCAGGACTACCTGGGGTGCATCATAGACTGCGGAGACCTGCCTCTTAAACCAGAGGAGGTCAGCACGCTGTTCTGCAACATAGAGGACATCTATGAGTTCAACAGGTGAGTGTTGTTCTCCTCTGCTTTCACTTTCTCACTCTGTCCCCACTTTTTTCTTTCCTTCTTTGCCCAGTCATGTCTGGGTCAGACGTAGTTTGGTTAGATGCCGCTGCTTGGGTGGTTCTTTTATCTGTTTATCATGACTCACACAAAGGTTGGCTGAGACTCTAGACAATTGCAGTGAAAAAGACAATATCCAGGCTGCAGCCAAGAGCAATGCTGTTGTGTTTTTGAGGCTCTCCAGAAGACTCGCTGGCTCTCAGGCTTGATTGGTCTCCTGCACTGCTCTTAACAAGCCCTGTTTATGACTTCTTTTTTTTTTACAAGCAAAAAAAGCAATATATAGTTCATCACATCGTGTGTACCAAGAAAAACAAAAAATAACAAAAAGCGGTTTCCTTGTTTTCCCATTTTCTTTTTGAAACGGAAAACGAATGACCAGAACATACACTGACGCTGATGAAATTTTTTTGCATCTATTTTTATGTCTCTCTTTCTCCCTTATGGGCATAACAGAAAAGATAATGGTAGTTTGTGTGCATCAGTAATCATTATTTGATCAAACATTTTCTCCACAGCTATTATTTCATTTTAGATCATTTGGGGATGTTGAAGCCTTGAGTATAAATTCTGCTTATCAGCTGTTTCCTTGCACCAGTCACCAGCAGTCACATGTATCCAGCTGCAGTTTGATTGCAATTTTTAGGATATTTGGAATGTCTTTCGAGGAACCATCCTCATGCCTCTTACTTTTCATCACTCCAGGTCCTCTCCTGCTGAGGGCCGTGTTTTCACATTTCACTCTCTCATGTCCACTCCAGGCCTTATTCATTACAGGACCTCCTCTGACATTACTAAATGATGAAATCTAACATGACGTTTTTCCAGCAGCCCTCATGGGAAATCTGCTCTGCTATGTGGTAACAGAAAATCTTACAAAAGTCCTGGGTGTATTTGAGACATATTGTATGGTAATATCTATAAAATGTAGGGCGTCAGCGCCAGGTTTTTGTTCCATCCTCGGGCACTTTGCGGCTTTTCTGAAATTTGATTTGCGTGTAAAGGAATGAGAGTTAATCACAGTTCCACTGCAGCACAGATTTGTTCCTCATTCTTTTCCATAGTTGTTTAGAGAGGAAGGCTGACCTTGGTTTTTTTCCCAGCAGTTTAGATTTTATTTCTCCTGCTCGTCTTTGTCTTATCCATTTCATCCTCTCATTCCTATGGAATGAAGTCCCTGTTTTCACTCACAATGCTGTTGTATCTTTTTCTTGGCACCAGTCAGTGCATACAGATGTCATGCTACCTGGAGCCAAAGCAGCCAGGCCCTGAGGTAGCCCTCCAGGCCTCTGTAGTGAATAGTCTACACATGGTCTGTCAGAGATTGAAAGCCCAGACAGGCGAGCAATTCGTACTGGGGCAGCAAACAGCCTGCTGTCTCTTCCCACACTCAGCATATCTGTTATATTGAAGCACTATATTGAAGTGAAATGCTAGATAGTGTTCATTGTTCATTCACTGTAGCAGTTCAAGTTATATTTATTACCTTCTGAATTCATGCACTGGGAAAAATGGAAAGGTAGTGATGAAAAGACTTTTCTCAGTTGTCATCCTTGTTTCTCCAACATATTTGGAGACTATTCATCAGACCACGTTGCTGGTGCACCGCTAACTGTTCAGTACACCACACTATGAACTAAGTGCTGAAAGTCTCTTTTTTCAAATATTTTCTTACGAGCTTTACTCCAATGGATTGTTGACCTTGGTGTAATTTGTCTGAAACCTGGCTCTTCATTATGCATTTGTTGAAGAGATGTTAAGCATGATCTAATCTCAAACTCCATGCAATGTTACAAATGCAGCATTTATTTTAACATTTTTGAATATTATATGCATTAACCATAACACTAACACCCTACCATGTTTAAAAACATGAGCTGATTTAAATGGCTGTATGGTTAGTCAATACATTCTAAGTAGTGAATGAATGGATCTTATCAGTAAGTTTATAAATACAACATATTGTCTGTTTGTGAGATATATGGTCCACCGGGGCAAGAGGCGTAACATAGGCATGTAGAACATAGGCCACCTTCAAAGCATACAGTCTGGGGGTCAGAAGGGCACATTTATTGGAACCACCAGGAGAGATTCCTCAACTAAGCGAAATCTAGACCTCTGTTTGACCTCTGTCTCCTGCGCTTTTTCATCGGAGTTCTTGATCTGTTGAATGGCTTTGATATTATGCCCACAGTGACACTTTTTCCAGGTTTGAGGAAGGAGCCATACTAAGCAACATCCTTTGCTAAGACAGACATGGAAGGATTTCCCAGACACTCCTACATCAGTTCTGTTTTTTATGATTTATTTATGAAGAAACAAAGAGGTGTAGATTTGCTGTCATTCAACGTTAGAAACCTTACTTGCGGCTCCTGAAGGTGCTTTTTGTACACTTTACAGGCCCAAAGTTTCTAAATCCTCAAGGTTTCAGTGTGATTGGATCACTATACCTTTATACACCTCTGTATGCACAGAACAACTTTTCAACACTAGGACACAGTGAGCTATTTTAGATTGAAATATAGTCACTGGATTCAAAATATTACAGTTTTATGTGAAACGGTGGCAGGTAAAAGTGATTCATTGTTTACAATGTAAGGCAAACACCCCTTCTTGTGAAAGTAAGCTGTTCTTGGCCACGTTTAGTGACAAAAAGTATGACACTCTCTAGCAAAGCTTGGAATCTAGCTCATTAGACTAGGTGTCACTTAAAGAGGAATTATCACTCCAAACCAAGAAATGGAGCAGTAGTGAGTGCCTCTGGATGGAATCGTGTCTGCAGTGCAACTTAAAGTTTGACAGTTTTATAAAACATATAAACACGGTGAAAAATGCTTAAATAAAGTAAGCTTTTTTTTTTTCCTGTACGTACCACACTAACTGCATTAGCAGACAAGTGTTGAGAATGTGTGAGAGAAGCCAGATGACAGTAGGTTGAGTAAAGGAATAAAATAAGAGGCCAAGTCTTAAAAACAATATAGGAAGAGGTTAAGGTGGAGATGGAAAGAATGAAGGCAAGGAAGGGAGTTTTTGAATTTAAGGTCCCTTCCAGGTAACTCCCTTTCCTGATTCTGATTTTAAATGTAGGAGGTAGAAACAGGGATTATCAGCATCCTTTCTTTCCAACACTGCCAGTGTTCAGTTCTCCAGGTCACTTCTCTTTCACCACATAAGGATTCCATAACAGCACTTTTGGAAAGCATGTGGTTTCTGCAACCATGATTCATTATACTATATGCTTTATTAAACAACTCTGACATATTTAAAGATCTGATCAGTACTTGGCCTGCTTTTCCTAATGGTGTTAAGAGTCTATGTAAGTGTTTTGGGATTGACAGCTTGGAAAAGTAATAGAAAGCATATAACAAGCATAACTTAGGTTTTTGGCTCAACACTCTCCTCTAATTTTTAGTGCTAAGTTCTCGGATGATGATCCAGGTTGTTATTATATCCATCCTGGCTACCAGAGTTTGAATGTAAGTAGATGCATGGCCTATGATCACGATATTATACCTCTTATTTAGCCTGTTAGTACATGGGGACATCTTTGTTCTGGTAAAAATGCATATTGCCAAGCTGCGTAAACAATATTGTTTTGTTTTGCCTCTCTATTATAACTAAGCCTGGAGCATCACAAACCATAAATGGCACTTAGGAAGAGCCAGCTCCTTGGTGTGCTTTACAGCAGACGGCCAGCACGAATTCCCCTCCACTTTTGTTATAACTAATGCGAAGCCCCCTCACCACAAAGGGCAGCTGCAGAACGTGCTCTGTCTCCATAGGAGGAGGGAAAGATGCTGAAAGCTGGAGCGCAGCGGTTTTCCCCGTGAACTTTTCCCCTCGGCCACATGTAGGCGTGATCAGAGAACTTACAGAGCACCACGTTGTTTTCTTTGGAGCATTGAGGAGGGTTCCCCACAGACTGACCACTATAGTAGCGTGAGGCCTTTTTAGTGATGATAGTTCAAAGTTTGCTGATGAATTGAATGAAGTCCAATGTGTTCAGTCAGCTAAATTCTCACCAAGCTCTCGTTAGATCTTCAAGGGAAGGGTTGCAACCTCGCACCAAAACCCCTGGAGATCAAGTGAAAAATCCCAGTTTTTCTGTTTTCATGTCTGAATCATGATAGTTATTGTTTTACAAAAAAACTAACCCTAAATGTCTCTACTATTCTTCTGTCCCACCAACGATGCTGTCCAACATAATCCACGCCTGCTGGTTTTGATTCAGTCACTATAAGGAGTGCGCATTTGCTTTCTCTCTGCTCGGTGCCATGTAAAAGATATAAATCATGCATACTGTGTCCTCAGGAAGCATATTTATCTATGTATGGGTTGTGATAAAGCTATATACATCTTTAGCTAGCAGCATACACATGGCATGCGCATATTCAGAGTTATTTAGCATTCTGGTCCAGGGGTCTTGTAACAGGAAAATCCTGAGAAGTGGGTTCAATGTCTGTAAGGTCTGCTGTGGGGATCTGGGGGAAATGGGATGGGGGTTGGTATCTGAGCCAAAATAAGATGTATTCCATCTGTGTGCTCTTAAGCGATAGTGGGGTTGAACCGATGGAAAAGAAACAAATGAATGCTATGTGGAAACGGAGACAGGGATCGGGGTTTACTGTAGCCAGCATCGTCCTTTAGAAACACGAGTCCCAGATGTCTCCATAGAAGGAGAATAACACTGCTCAAACAAAAACCAGCCCCAAATCCTAGCTCAGGAAAAAAAATGGGTTTCCATGTTCTGTGGTGTGACACTGCATAGAATTGATATGTTTATCATTCGCTTGTTTACTTCTGAGAGTGAGAATTGTGAGAATATGAAATCAGGCAGCAGAGTTTTCACATGGTGAACCGCATCAAGATGTGACTAAAGTATTTGCTCTATCAACAGCGAGCTTTTGGAAGACCTGGAGCGTAGCCCTGATGCAGCATCTATAGCCGAATGCTTTGTGGAGAGGGTAAGTAAAGAACTGTGGGGTCATGAACTGTTAAATGATATCAGTACTACAAAATCTTTTGCATGTAAAATTGTAACCTGTCACATGACACATCTCCTCTAAACAGCAAAGAAAAGTGTTTTTTCTTTCTTTATTTCACTCCCACAACAAAGGAAAAATGAGGTCTATGATTTAAATTGTCTTAAAATGTTTTATGTTTCCCTTGGCTTGGCGAAATTGCTTGTTCAAACGCAGCTTTTGTTAAACTTGTATTAAAAAAACAGCTGTGAGAATGTGCCATATGCCTGGCAGTGTAGCAGAGGCACAACAGTGGAATATTGTCCGTGAGGTATTTGTGTGAAAGACAGATGGGCTTTGTGAATGAATCCCAAACATATCAGCATACTGTGCTGACCTTTGAACATGTGCATGTGTGTCAGCAGAGGGGGTTTGTAGTCACTTTCAGTGACACACTCCACACAACAGCGACAGGCTAATGACCAGACCTGGGTGGTATGGGAGATCAGACAATGCCATCTTTGTGTTCAGTAAAGGGAACAAAGCTTCTCTTAAATAAGCATTTACTGTTTGCTGATTGGATGAAATCATTGCCAGTGAAAAATAAGATTTCTGAGCTGAACAACATTCTCTAAATAAAGCACAAATCAGATATGCTTAAATGCTTGAAGGCCATATCTGGCCAGATTTTCCATCAGTTCCCAATTGTGAAACATTATATTCAAAACTGGGTGGCAATGTGATACCTCACACCTCTAGGGCCACTGTTTCAAACCTGAGCTTGGGTTTATGTCTATGTAGAGCGTTGCCTATTTTCCCTGTCTTTGTATGGGATTCCACCAGTTTCTCCAGTTTCATCCCACTTCCCAAGAACATGCCCCTAGGCGGATTAGCTGCACTACATGTCCGCTAGGTGTGAATGTTTGTATGCATGGTATCCTGCAATGGTTTATTTCCACTTCATTTTCACCGTTCCTAGGATAGGCTCTGACCAGCATAAAGCGGATACTGACGAGGACTCAATCAAGTAATGTGGCATTTTGGGAACAATTCATTTTTTAAAAAGTACATACCAAATACATACCAGTAGCAGTGGTTATTTTTAGGACCTTATTTGGACTAATTTGGCCTTTTCTCAGGATCTCAGTAAAAAAAAAATAAGACACCAGTATTTTTCCAAAACAAAGATTGGTGAAGTGGACATTAGGCTCCAAATAAAGCACAAATCAGACATGTTTTCATGCTTGTACAAAAGCCCATATGTGGTCATCAGTTCCCAGTTGTGAAACACAGTATCCAAAGCAGATTAAGGGCATCACGTAATTATGATGTGATGATGAAAATAGTAGTGTATGTGGGTAGCAGTGGTTTACATTTTGATACAGGGCTCCAAACCAGCAGCTGTGTGATTGTGGGTTTGAGTCCTAGATGGATAATAAGGGCTACAGCTGAAGATCCCCACCATTATGCTAATTGCTGAACCCTATAAGTTGCTATAATGTCTCCTATATTGCCTCAGCCAATTATCCACCCATCAGCAAACCTCCAGTGTTGTATATGGTTGTCTGAGTTATGAGTAGTTTTAAAAGTTCAGCTATATGGTCTGTATTATTGATATTAAAACAGGTTGACAATTGTGTATTTATTTGCGTGATTTATTTTCTTCTGGTTTAGAGTGAAGCCTTTGACATTTACACCATTTACTGCATGAACTATCCCAAGTAAGTAGATTTATTTACAGTATACATTCTGTGCTTTAGCTGTGCAATGTTTTGTCTTGTATCTGACTTGCATTCACATATCTCATTTCAGAACACAGTAACTCGTCGACTATACAGCTTTTGTTATGGCTTGTAATTACCTCACATTTAAACTCTTATGGAACAAATCACCATGCACAATACAAATTCCTTTAAAAACCACACATTTTCATTAAAGTTTTGGCTTTTTATTCAGTTATTCATTTTATAGTATATTATTTTTGTAGTATAAGTGGGAGGATTGTAAGTCTGGACCTTTTGCTGGGTTCTGTGACCTAAGTACCATAGTCCATGGATTAGAAACAATATGCTATATATTTATGTTCTTGAATAAGAAAATAACTTCAGCTAATATATAATTAATTGAGGAACTTGCTATGGCTTATTTAGTACCTGGGTTGGCTGGTATGAATGGGCTGGCACCTTTTTCTCCCAAAAGCCTTTGGAAGAAACTAAAAGTAAATAGACTAAGCACACTTTGTCCAGTAAAAAAATAGCTTGAAGCCAGTAGATCATTAAGGCTTTGAAAGAAAGAAATCACAAGTGCAGCTGCTTATCTGTCGCAATCTGATTAATAGTTCCATCAATTTGACCTTGTGATATACTGTATAGCATTGCAAAACCCATTGTCAAGCTATTGATAGATATATCATTTTACCCTCCCATCTAATATCACAACGACCCATCACTGCATCACTGCCAGTAACAGTTTTCATATGAATGGATTGCGTTGCGTGAAGGTTGTGTTTCCATTTCTTTTATTTCCTTCCCATGGGTCACTAAAATGCCTCAGCAGCAGATGTTCCGCTCAAGCTGATTCATGACCACAGTCATATTTATTTACGCATAGACACACAACCGAACAACACAGACTCCACTGCACCGTTTTCAGTCTGAGTGTGAACCTGAACCATATGACCCTACTATGCCTCCAGGACCGGCAGTATTTTTTCCTGATGCAGTTTGCAGACACCTTTGAGGATGCATTTTGAGACACTGGGTGTTTTCGTAAATGGTTAAGGTTTGTCATGAGGACGTTTTACAGAGCCATCAGCTGAATCCATTAGCACAGTGACATGAAATGCCTGCCAGACAGTGCTGCTTATCTTATGTCTCCCAATGGACCACTCTGACCATGACTGTCTGTCTACCTGCCTTCTTCCTAAACACCAGTTCAGTGGCTGTCCTCAGGGAATGCATGAAGAATGAAAGCCTGGTGCGCTTCTTCCAGGAGAGGCAGGCCACTCTCTGCCACTCACTGCCCCTAGAGACCTACCTGCTAAAACCTGTGCAGAGGATCTTGAAGTACCATCTCTTGCTGCAGGTCAGTGAATGGACAAGGAACTGTTTTACATATAACTGTGCTCTTTATAGGTTAGGGTTTGGATGTCAATCACTAAGGTTTACACAAGTTCTGTAAATTTTACTTCATTGTCTGTTTAAGGTAGTGTCTGTGAAAGAAATTTTATCAAATGTAAAGAGTTATAAAACAACATGATTGTCAAGAGAAACAAAGACCAGAATGGTGCGTTGTAGCTCTAGCATCTGCATCAAGCAGCTTCGAGAGCGTGATCAATGTCTCCCCCTTCTGCCAGGAGCTGTCCAAGCACTTTGACAAGAGTGATTCGGGTTATGAGGTAGTGGAAGACGCCATCATCACCATGACAGCTGTAGCCTGGTACATTAATGACATGAAGCGGAAACAGGAGCACGCAGTACGACTCCAGGTGCAAACTGAAATATTTTGTCTATTGTCTTGCAAGTGCAATAAACAAAAAAAAAAAATTCAGTTGTTTACAAATTACAATACTATGGAGCCCATAAAGTTCAGAAACTTACAGACAAACAAACAAAAGCACTTATGACAAGAGTCACTGGCGCTGGCAGGATTACATTTCCCATTACGCAGAAGAACCGCCCGACCGCTTGTAGATTACCTTGTATGACTACCCATACTATGAGTGAGCGAGCAAGAGGGAGAGCGAGAGAGAGATAGATAGATAGAGAGAGAGAAAGAGATTCAGAGTTTCATTCATGTTACAACACCACCATAAAATTTTGATTACCCTTGCGCATGCATTTCAAAGACCAATCAACAGGCCTGAAAAAACAACAGCTGCCAGATATGTAATAGGCTATAATATACTATCATATGCTACTGTATATTAAATATAGCCCAGACAAACGTGCAGTAAAAGTCGGCAAAGCAAACAACAGATTCCCTCATTTAGCAGCGTAATCATAAGAACAGTTAGGCATAAAGATAGTAATGACAATATGCAACAGCAAAAGTAATCTGATACCACATCATCAAAAAGCCAGGTGAGACAATAAAATGAAATCTGAACATATTTGAAGTTCATTCTGTATCTAGCACTAACATTAACAGACTCCATGCTCGTGCTGCTCTCAGAAGAATCTACACTGCTTAGGATAGCTCGCTTTCTATTTTCAAAAGCCTGAAAATTGTTCAGTTGTTTTCTTTTGCTCATTTCTAGGCTACGTATGTGCTTGCTAACACGCAAGACAGACTAAGTCCAGCTTAAGCTAACACTGTCAATATCACGCTTACACGACAGGAATGTTAATCATTCAATAACACCAATCATCAGCTTTCAAATGTATTTTTGCCTCTAAACATTGTGATTGGACACCGACAAAAATTTTTTTTTTGTCATTCTCAAGCACATTATTCAATTATATACAAATCCGAAGACATGATCTGCTGTTATCACAATTTTGTTTTCAAGATAGAATGTTAAAAATGGAACAAAATCGAGTAAAATATAGTACGAATGCTCACGTTGTGTACAGGATTAAGGCTGCTGGCACCAATGGCGTCAAACACGCAAGGCCAAACCATTTGTAAGCCATTTGTAAAAGTAGTATAAACTTTTTATGGAGGTCATTTTTTTCATCATTTAGCACAATTTTCATACATATAGAGATGCAAGAACAGTGTTATGTTTCCTCATATTAGTTCTTCCTGTGTAAAATGACTTGAAAACTACAAATGTAAATAATGAGTTTATATATAAATGTAAACGTAAATGTAAATATTATATGTAAATGTTAAACATTAAAGTAAATGTTAAATGTAAATATTATATGTAAATGTTAAACATTAAAGTAAATGTTAAATGTAAATATTATATGTAAAAGTTAAACATAAATGTAAATGTTACATTTAATAATGTATGAAAATTGCAGGGAGGCACGGTGGTGTGGTGGTTAGCACTGTCGCCTCACAGCAAGAAGGTCCTGGGTTCGATCCCCGGGTCACCCAGGGT
>JAQQZR010000003.1:16996176-17015789 GCA_030068235.1 Notoglanidium macrostoma | reverse complement strand
TCTCGCCCGAAGATGCTGGGATTGGCTCCAGCTTCCCCGCGACCCAGACGGATAAAGCGGTATAGATAATGGATTGTGCTAAATTATGAAAAATGACCTCAATAATAAGGTTAAACTATTTTTAAAAACAACGGCCCCATACAGCAGAAACTAGCAATTATATAAGAATCCTCAGAGCTTAAATAGGGACACTAATCCAAGCGGAAACACTGAACAGCTGAGAATAATCAAGGTCATGTGATTTATTATCCTGGTTTTTTAAATCTGTCCACAGAACATTGTTCCAAAATGTTTTTGAAAAACTGTCCTTTGTGGTTCTCCTTTTTAACTTTTTTATAGACTTTTTTATAGACTTTTTTTATAGAGTTAATTATAGAGAGTGCAAAACCTAAAGTACCCCAAGATTTTAAAAGAAATTACCATAATTATTCATACTTTCTGCATTTGTAGCATGTGTTTGTTTTTTGTTTTAAATATAAGACTACACAGCGCAAACACAATATCATACACTCCAACATTTAGGGAGACGTCAGTGATCATACATGACTAATACACTCACTAAAAAGCAGATGTGTATGTGTGCAGAAATTGCTGTGCTTAGAAACTGAATGCACTGTATGTGATCCAACCACAATTTCTTCCCCCTGAAAGAGGAGTGATTATCTCAACACCCTTCATTAAAGAATCCATCAAAAAGATTCTATCAAAAATCAATTATGCCTTAACTCTATTTATTTTAACTTAGAGGTGGTGCTAATAATGTTGTTTTGGCCATTTTAATAGTTCTTGTAGAATGTGCTTTCAAAATGATAATACCTGTACACCTGCTCATTCATGTAATTACCCAATCAGCCAATCATGTGGCAGCAGCGTAATGCATAAGATCAAGCAGATACAGGACAAGAGCTTGAGTTAATGTTCACATCAAAGATCAGAATTGGGAAAAATGTGATCTCACTTATTTTGACAGTAGTGTGTTGTTCATTCTGATTTTCAATGTGAACATTTATCGAAGGCTAAGGCAATGTGTGTTTGATGCCATTGGCGTGTGCAGCCGTAATCCTGTACACAATGTGAGTACATTTTTAAAAAATGATTTCGTTCATTTTATAACATTCTGTCTTGAAAATGAAACTGAGACAGCAGCAGATTATGTCATTGGATTTTTGTATAATTGAATAATGCGCTTGGAATGAAATGCATGCTTTTGTCTGTGTCCATTCACAGTGTTTTGACACAATACATTTGAAAGCCGATGATAAGTGTTGTTGCATGATCAACATTTCTGGCACGTAATCATGATGTTGGCAGTGTTAGATTAAGCTGGGCTGTGTCCACGTTTGCCTTTTGAAACCCAATTCTCAGTTCTGTTCCGTCATGTCATTTTATAAGGAAATTTGAAATCTTAGAACTTGAACTTGCTGTAGTTCTTTTGTAGATTTTGACAGTCTCACTTAACCTCAATGACATTTTTATTTGAAAAGTGCTCTATAACTATATAGATCTTTAACTCCTTTCTTTAACGTGCTAGAGAAAAACAATTAGCGATTAGCAACATCGAAATAAGCAGTGCAGAAGAGACCACATGAACATTTAGGACAAAATTCATAAAATTATTAGCCTAAGGGTTCCTAAGACATCTGGGTAACTTCTGAAAAGTGGCTCCAAATGTACAGTATAACACACAATAGACACAAATACACACAATTAAGTCTAAAATTATTAGCATCGAGGTTGAAGCTAACAGATTTGTCACATTCTGACAGGAGATTGAGAGTCTGTTGCTAAACTGGACTGGTCCTGATCTCAGCGGCTTTGGAGAACTGGTTCTGGAAGGTTCCTTCCGGGTTCAGAGGGTGAAAAAGGAGAGAGCCTTCTTCCTTTTTGATAAAATGCTGCTTATTGCAAAAAAGAGGATGGAGCATTTCATTTACAGTACACATATTTTTGTGAGTTATCAGTGTTATGAAACATTTCTTAAATCTGTTTAAGATTCTGGAATGTTTGGATCAGTTGTCTGCATATGAACAGCTGTGCAAAGCCTCGATGAATCACAGATTGTTTATGTGTAACCTCTTTTGCCATTTTCAAGTGCTGTAACTTGCTCCTGGTGGAGAACATGAAGGATCCTCTCTGTTTTAAGGTGTCAGATCAGACAATCCCAAAACAACAGCACATTGTTCAGGTAAGAAATTGAAGATGGGAGACATCAAAGATATACAGTGTATACAGTACCAGTCAAAAGTTTGGACATACCTAGTCATTCATAGGTTTTTTTTTTTTATTTTGACTATTTTCTACGTTAGAGAACAATACTGAAGACATCAAAACTATGAAATAATGCATGGCACATGTGCAATTATGTGGTAAACAAAAAAGTGTTAAAAAAAACAAAATATTTTAGAATCTACAAGGTAGCCACTGTTTACCTTCATGGCAGATTTGCACACTATCGGCATTATCTTAACCAGCTTCATGAGGTAGTCACCTGGAATGCTTTTCAGTTAACAGGCGTGCCTTGTCAAAAGTTCATTAGTGGAATTTCTTGCCTTCTTAATTTGTTTGAGATCAGTTGTGTTCTGTCGATATAGTGTTGTTATACAGTAAAGAGCCCTATTCCACAACTGTTGTAGTCCATATTATGTCAGGAACTGTTTGACTAAGTAAAGAGAAACAACAGTCCATCACTTTTGACACACACACACACACACACACACACACAAAAACACAGTGATTTGTCATTCTATCAGGAACCAACATAGGACCACATAGCAGAACAGATATTATTTAAGGTGTGCAGCAGTGACACTTACATGGTAATGGAATGCAACGCAACTGTGTGTAATACTGGTACAGTACATCAGATAAAACTGATAAAACATTGTTTAAACACCACTATGTCACTGTTGGATTGAGTAGCAGTCTGTCAGTCAAAATGATCCAAGCAACAGTAGTCATAAACTGACACTGATGTAGGAACAGAGCAGGGGTGCCTAAACTTTTCAAGAAAGGGCCTAACCCTAACCCTAACCCTAGGTAGATGCATTTGTTTACATTCTAAACACACAGAAGCCACACCTGATAGTATGTTGAAAGCCAAGATCATCATTGTAAAAGGTAAATATAGGTTCAAATATATCAGAGACTACATTCTACATTTCTGCACCAGTGCCATATCTTAACGTTAGCACCTGTGTTAGTATCATTCTGCAGATTATGAGCTTTCTGTTTTTATTAGGCTAAAAACCAGGAGGAAAAGCGATTGTGGTTGCACTACCTCAAAAGGCTAATAGTGGAAAATCATCCTGCATCTCTCCCCCAGAAGGTAAGATTTAGACCAAGACATTCACTGTATTCCACAGTGTTTCAATTCAATATTTACCAGAATTCATGGAAGGATAAAAACATAAAGTCATAAATTCCTTTATTCCTCTTATATCACAGCAATTTACCAACACAATACACATTTGCATTTATTAAGGGACAGTATATACTTGACATACTTGACCTGACATACTTTTCTATCTGTTATAGTTCAATGCATAATCAATGTCACATTCAATGTGGAATGTCACTGAAACAAGTTAGTTCCTGCTTTCACTTTAAAATAGCCATAAACAATCCTTCCTTGGATTCAGTCACCCCCAGCCTAAAAGAACAGCCTTATCTCAAAGCTCCATCCATAAATCTTAAATAAATGTTCTGTAATTGAAAATTAACCAGTGCCTTATGACCAATCACAATCAAGAATTTAACAGAGCAGAGTTAAACTCTTGGAAAAAGGTTCTAACATTATTTGAAACATTGTAAATAGCTCCTTCATGAGGAAAAAAAGAACAGTTTCTAGGACTCTCAGTCTTTTTAATAGCTAATATTTTGTTTTTACAGGCAAGGCAGGTCCTTGGGGATAATTTCTGTCAATGTAAGTAATGCAGGCATGTTTATATATATCTAGATTTGTATGGGGTGTGGACCAGGAAACAGAAAAGCACAACAAGCTAAGATAATAATTACAGCTGCTTAGGGTTAATCATCTAATTAATGAATAATGTCTCCTTCATGTCTAATAATTAAATTATTGATTATTAAATGAGTTCCACCTTTAATTTGTGTCCTTTATTAATCAGCTATTTATTTTGCTTGACATTCAGCACCTCAGTTTGAACAAGAACCAAACCGAAAGCCTGTATCTTCTCCTCGGTTAGATGACGCCCATGGCTTTTACAGAGGAAGAAGACAATCAGGTTTGAAAGCAGGTTTTATAGTATAAAGTTCACTTTATTATTTTTTTTTTAGAAATGTTACTATATTAACATTAAGATGCTGTAAATAGTGATCTATAGAAACTTGAATAACTTCACCGTATTTATAGCCTGACATTATTTCAAGGAGAAGGCAGGAAGCGGTGTTTTACAGAAGATCACTTTGGAACCACAAGCTTTCATGTACATCTAAGAAACTGAATTTAATTATCCTGTATTGCTACTTTGCTTATGCTATTCTTCAGAACCCCCTGAATTTATCTACACCCCTGAGAAGGCCAGGAAAAGCCTTCCGTTGCTACTGGAAGGGAACCTGCCATATCGCCGAGGGCGCAGACAGTCAGGTGAATTTTACATAGCAACATCCATATATTCATCATTCATTTAATAATTTCAGTAAAAATTTCTATTTACTTTGGCTTGGGAGTTAAAAATTATATATTTTGCTTCTAGCTCCTGCCAAAGACATAGAAGCAGCATTTTTACAAAGTGGTGAGTGAGTTCCCCATAATAAATGTCAGTGGAAATGAATACATTATTTCTATAAAATATATTATAATCTCTGACATAGCATTTGGCCCAAATAAAAGTTTGGTTCTAATTTCTCTACATTCCTTTTTATTTCTGTACCACGCGCCATTGGACAATAGCCTCTTTAAAGGTGAGAACAGACTTATTTTACAGAGTAAATGTCTACAAATTCAGCAAATGTGCAGTACTTGACCTAATGGCTCTTCTTATCTTCATTATGGTTTCCTAGACTGGCAGTGAAGGTGAGCTCTACACACAGGTCGAGAGCTTGGCCTCCTCAGGCAGTGCCAGTACTCTTGCATCATCAGTGATTGAGGTTGGTTCAGGCCAGGATAAATTAGGTCTTGGTCAAGATGAAGATGAGGACATGTCACCTCTCCCCACGCCTCCAACACTCTCCATCACAGAAGAAATCATGCAGTTTATCAATGAGAGTCGTGCAAGAGAGGGCATGCCAGAGCTGTCTTCTAATGTGGTAAGAAACAGGAAACATGACCACACATATATCTAAAACTATTAGTACCTTGTAAATTGGTAATAGGTGCTTTCAGACTGGAGGAACTTTTCATAGTTCTTAGAACTGTTGGAGGAAGTACCCCCTTTTTTGTGTGTTCGGACTGCAGATTATTGTATATACTGTGCTCCCTCTCATTATTCCGTCAAATCCATATAGTTGAAACGTATAGAGGAAGCGTGCAGTGTGAGGGGGGACATGTGACATGTTGGTTAAAATCATCAGTAAAATCACTGAAAAAACATCGCTAAGGGATTTTCTGATGGTCAGATATGTATGGGAAGATATATATAAAAAATCTTTTTTATATATAAAATTCTGAGTCGGGTGCAGCTTTAAATCTATGTGAAACATTAACCGTGTAACTAGCAGCTGGTGTTAAAATGGACAAATGGACCGACAGCGAAGTCAAGACTTCAGATTCTATAGCCTATGTGACAGAGGAAATACAGTGTGATTTTGATGTGGATTATATCACGTCAGTGTTCCTACTGGCAGTGTGAAGGCAAAAAGAAAAAGGGCACTTAAAGGTGTGTAATTCTCAGGAGAGCTTTCTCTCAACAAGTCCCTAAAATGTTTTGGTCCAAAAGCACCTAATATCAATATGAAAAAAAGTATGATGTATGCTGGAAACCAATCCTTAAAAGGACTTCACATTAATTATACATTCAAACTTTATATTGTATATTGATTATTATGTTTCATTATCCACACAATTGATTGCCTGTTTATCATACTATTGCTCTGTCCACAGTGTGAGCCTAGGTCAGAACCCTTGGACACCCAGTGCACTGAGCCAGAGGAATTAAGTGACTATCAGAAACCACAGGTGGTAAAAGAGGATGATCAGCTAGATATTGTTTCCAGTAGCCCACAGGATAAGCAACCACTAATAGATATTAAAATAAACAAAGAGGACGACATTGAACATTTTCCACATAATTTATTGCCTGACTCAACTTCTCTGAATGATTTTGGGGAAGATATTTCATCATCATCCTCCCACACGGCCAGACATAACTATGGGAATCGGAGTGAATCTCTGGAATCTGAGGTAGTCATGGCAACACTCATGTCTGAGCAATTAATGGAGCAGGAAAGTGAGGACACTGCTGCCAAAGATAAAGTGTCTGACGTAGCAAATAAAATGGAAGAAATTGTCACTGGAACCTCAGGTGAGCTGTGTGATGACTCCTTTTCTGCACTCAAACCTGCTGATAACCCTAAAGGGGAAGTTGAACAAAAGATGACTAAAAGTCACTGGCAGATCATTGAAAAAATTCGTAGCTACTATGAGGCAGCAGAGGCAGTGGCCGAGGACGGACAAGTTTCACGCAGGAATAGTTTTTCTAACATCCCTGCTGGCCTAGTAAAAGACTCTGTGTCACGCTTTAATTTCTTTGTTCACCAAGTCAGTGCATGTGATTCTGAGAGTGGGCGCTCAGATTCCAATGAGAATGACATCACACCCACATCACCTACTGTAAATGACCAAAATGCAAAGACTTTCAGTCAGCCTGACTACACCGGTGTTGATGCTGCAGTAGCACATAACAGCCAAGGACAAAGTAACACTGAGTCAAAATCTGACGATGGAGAGCAGATCTGCGACTTTAAACCCTGTATGGAGCTCTGGAAAGAGAAGGAGAGGAAAGCTTCAGGTCTTCAAGAGAGCCCGAAAGTGTATGACTGTAAAGAAGGTAGATTTGTTGAGGGCAAAGAAGCATGTGCAAAAGTTCTATTGTCTACAACTGATAGGAAGACTCCTGTGCTCAGTGAACAGCTTGTACCTGAACAGGACCACAATGAAAGCTTAGAGCCTAAAAGCCATGAGCAAACAGACAAAACAAAAAAAGAAGCTCAGTCCATTGTTGTACCCAGAGACAAGCGACAAGACCCTAATGGCAGTTTAATGGCAGATAGTCTACCCAGTCAGATTAAAGTGGGGCGGTGGTCCCGCCATGGTAAGGCGGTCACCTGCAGTAGGACACTTTATGAAGGCATTGCAGATGTGTCCAGTCTAGAATTTTTTGAAACTCCAATGGATCAGTGTTTAGTAGAGAACTCAGAAAAAATTCTGAGTAAAGTGCAGATGCTAGCACAAATGTATATGGCCAAGTCAAGTAGTATGAAGGTACCATTACATCAGAAAAGAACCCGGTTTACAAAGGGACCATGTAAAGCGAATACCCCTCCAAAGTCTCAGATGCTGCTACATCAGGCAGAAGTGAAGACACAGAATCAACTCTCAGGTGAGACATGATTTTTTATATATGATATGTCAAACCATGCATAACTATTTTTGGTTTCAAATCAAAGCTTGTTTTCTTACTTGACAGATATTCACCTGGAGTCTGTTACTCACACTGCGCATGAGTCATTTGGACATGTAATTGTTAAAGAGCAAATTGCTACAAACTATCACCAAGAAAATTATTGTGATATTACTGGACAAAAGGAGCAAGTCACCAGAATTGGAGATAGTGCAACAGAAATAATCTCATTTCAATCCTCCACTATTTCAACTAAGTTATCATCTGATATTGTGGAAGAACATTTGGCCACAAATTTGGGAATTCAAAGCTCCTTAGATAGCTCTACAGATCAAGAAATTATTTCAAAGGAAACCCAAGTTACATCACCTCTTCAAAGTTCTGGATCACAAGTCAAATACTTTCTTGAGTTGGATGCCAGCCACACTTTGTATTCAATTAGGGAGGACCATTCATTAGTAGATAAAAATCCAACCTTGGAGAGACAAGATGATAATCAAAGTCAGTTATTGGTAGTGGACAAACCAGTGTTGGATTGTTATTCTAAGACTAAAAATGAATCAGAGGAAGTTGTGAGCCTTAAGGAAGAATCCCACAGTGTTGAAGAGAAAGATGATTTAATTAATAAGACTTGTGAAGGTTTACCGTCTACTGAGGATACAGTGGGTGACACCCAGTTGAGAACATCAGTAAATTCTGGTTCCACTGGTGACCCCATATTTTGTACTGAGAGCTCCAGTCCTGAAGTTGATGTATCACCTCTTAATGTTGTGGATACATCTCTTCCAACAGAATTGCCACTGTACTTGGAGAATGGAGTCTCAGAAACAACATGGAACAGAACCCCCCCCCAAATGTCACCGGATGTGCTCAACTTTGATGTATCACATCAGTTACTTTCTTCACAAATCCAATATCAATGTTCACCTGAAACAAGCTGTACAAATGTACCACCTCTGCTTGGTTCCAGAGGAATGGTAAATCCAGAGTCGCTGGAGGGCAAAGAGTTAGTAAACAATCATTTATTGGTGTCAAGCCAACTCCAAACATCACCACCCTGTAGAACTGCCATAGATAATCTTCCAACGTTCAACAGCGAAAGACCTGACAATCTGCCTAATGTGAGGGGAAGAAGCTTTTCTCCATGGAGTACATCAAACGTGTCCTTCCAAAGGTACGTCAAAGATTTAGTTTTTGTTTTTCTGGTGAAGAACATTCCACAGTGAAGAAGAGCGGGGTGATTATTATTGAATCTACCAAAAAAGGCATAAAAATGGAGTTATATGAGGTTACTGGCCCTCAGGATTAGGATTTGTAGTGTTAAAAGCCATGTCAGTAGGAACAATGAAATCGTATCCTGACCAATAATTCAGCAAAACTTATTTAGAGACTCAAGAGGAATGAAGAAGGACAGTGAAAGCAGACATCTTCAACCACATGAGTGTTCATGTTTCCTAGATATTGGAAATCCTAGTCTAGTAAGGACAGTGTACCAATTTAACTTCTTTAGTCTGTGTTCACTGTCCTGCTATTCAGAGAAGAATAGGCCCCGGCTTACCTTATTCCCTTCCCTATCCTCAGCCCGCTCTATTCCTTCTTGTGAATTAGCATTTTGCTATTCCCAGAGAGTGAAAAAAAAAATATGGTGGAGAAAATTCCCCAATGAAGGAGTGCAGAGAGAACCATACTGAATCCAGATGATCAGTCAAAAAGTGTTTATTATGCAATGGAATTGAGAGTATACTCTCAGTGAACCATGTACAAAAGCAAATCATTTAACAGATTGACCTAAATTTACAGATATCACTTCATATATTGCGGAATTTTAGCACATGATTCTAGCACTCTTACTGTTAATAAGAGGAGAATAAATTAGTAGTAAAATTCTGACTTCAGCGGCTACTTAATATCTGTTCCCAGTTTTGGCTGGCTTACATTCAAGAGCTCTAGAATTTAATTTTGACCTTATTTCTGTTTTGATTTTAGTCTATCACAGACACAACCCTGGTCCAGGGAACAAGATCAAGACATTTCATCAACTACTTCTTCATCTGTGGTCTCTTCCAGTACACCATCATTATGTGATACTTCTTCAAGCACTTCAAGTTTTCCTAACTCAAAGCCACAATCTGCATTTAGCTTTAGCCTTCGGATGCGCTCACCCTCCCCTAATACAAGCTATTCAAACTCCTGTACAAATTCTTCTGCTCTTGCCAAATCACTTGCTGCTTCTTGTATTAGTCAGACAATTTCTCAAAGCATGGCCAAAATGAACGCTCGCATGCAGGCTGCCTCTTCCCCTACCAATTCCAGTTTGTTGCATGCATCCACTCTAAGACTGAGGTCTCCCTCCCCTAAATCTGGCATCCTGAACTCATATGTACAGTCAGAGTCTAGCAGTTTACTCACGAAGGTGACAGGAAGCCAAATTACAAAAAGTCCCCCTCCTCCTTCCTGCCCTAGTAGTCTGAGATCTAGCCCAGCAACTGTACAATCCCCTCCTCCTTATCGGAGCCAACATTTAGTGTCCCCTGCTTCCCCTGTACATCTCCACTCAATACCTTCTGTTACTCATACAAGGGCTGATCATCTTGAACATGCTCCTCATACTCCTCTGAATAGCAATAACAACAACAGTAATGGTCTTTGTAGTAATGCCTGTACAAGTAGTCATAGAAAACCATCAGCCTCATCATCACAAACATACAGAGCTCCTCCTTCTCATGATCCACATCGAGGGAGCGCCCACAACAGAATTGCTCGACCATTCCTGTCCTCTGAGCCTAACTCGCGTGTGCAGTCTCCCTCACCCTCCCACTCACCATCTCTGATCACACGTATCTGTTCCCCACCACTTGTCCAAAGTAGTGCTGGTCCATTAATAACCAAGCCTCCAAATCCACGGACCCCCAGACAGGGTGGGGCCAGTCCTTTCACACCGTTGTCTTTAGAGCTTTCTCAAACAAATTCAGCTTGCTTTTTGTCTCCATGTGAAAGTCCAAGGGTAACATCCCCACCTCCTATTGGCATTCCTACAAACATGTGGTGCATTGTAAGCCCTCAGCCAAGGAATCCACTAGTCACACCTTCCTCCCCAACAAGAGCAGAAGCAAGTTCTACTTCAACAGGCAGCAGAATCACTTCACCAGTGTCAGGATCATCTCCGTGTTCACTTTTCCTCTCTCAAAATCAGAGAAAACCAAAAGGAAGTAGCTTACCATGTGAGAACCTGACAGGCACCCGAACAAATCCATTCAGAAATGAGCATAGGTCATTTGCTGAGAATGGACAACGGACAGTAAAGGCAGAGTCACATCCAACTAGTCCTCAAATGCGCTCCTGTAATGGTTCCCCTATGTGTGTTAGTCCAGGACCTCAGTCTCCTATTAGGGGGACTGTTGGGAAGACCAGCAATGCTGGAAAGCACCTAGCAAACTTTAACTGGCCAGAAGTACCAACCATCTATAACACAGAGGACAATTCTCAGTGTAACATTTTACCCTCATCATCTTCTCTTGAAACTCTGCAGGAGGACTCAGAACTGGGAAAGGCTACTTGTAGGAGTAGCCTTATTTGTGCCTATGTGACTCAAGCCAGCCCTGTACCTGAAAAGGACACTCAGTGCTCAGATGATGGAAAACAAGTGGATAATGTGCCAATACAGGGGATAAAGACACCATTAAAAGCCAGTTATGCCACAACTGTCAACCTGCAGATTGCTGGAAGTGGGAGAATTGCATCCTTTAGTAATGCCCAGGTTAGCCTGACTCAAACTCTGGCACCAGTGACAGAGATCCAGGGCATGAGAAAGGTCAACATAAATGGCTGCACACTCTCACTGCAGAACTGCAAAAGGCTCTAAGTGGAACTGAGGTATATTATAAAGCTTCTTGCTTTAACAACATTTACCAGGCACTTTACCATGTTTAAAATGAGTCAGATAGAGATTCTTGTCCACTTTACTGAGATGACAATTACGGGTGTCAAAAATAGTTTTTATTGCTCATTGCTAACTCTTTAGCTGCAAAGGGTGCTTCACATACAACTCAAATTTGAATTACTGCCCAACCAGAATTCCTGGTTTGTTTTTAACGCAGTGTTATTTTATTATTTTTATATAAATGTAAAATATTCTAATTTCTATGTAACTTAACCAAAGCTTCTGTGACGACAAGTTTTTTTTCCTTTATAAGCAGTTCTCTTATTTATAAAGTAGGGTTTTTTATGGCACTTATCTATTTTCTGTATTTTGCACAATTTCTTATGTGGTCCAGACATATCTAAATGATTGTGTTTTTGGCAGAGTAGTAAGAAAAGAAATCTGTATGTACAAATAAGGGAAGCTAGAAGGATGTTGCTGTTTTTCAATAAGGTTAATTGAACACGACACTGTTTTAATTGATATATTGATCCCATTATTCCAAATTCATAGTGAGTCCATTTATAGACCCAATCCACCACACCCTTTGAAAGCACCTTAGTAATATCTGTGGTATTGGTAAGGTGGACTCTTTATGTCATGTTTCCTAGATTACCAGTGTTTGATGAAATGTTGCCAGTCTGCTTCTGTACTTGAGAAACAAAAAATGTTTGTAAGAATCAGAACAAATGTAATTTAAAAAGTATACAATAATACAGTCCATCCTGCCTGCACTTCCTTCAGTAGGAATTGGCAAATCAGTGTGCAGCATTGAATGATGTGTAGTTATAACTATGTATAGTTTTATCTATATATTGTGTAATTATATGCTATATTATGTATTCTGATAACCATAGTATGTATGGTTATCAAAAGTATGACTGAGTTTGCAGGATTTCATGATGTATAGATATTTCCAATGTGACAACTGTCAAACCATTTGAATACACCCTGTAATAATAATTTGTTCCCTCATTATAAATAAAAATGTGTATGTTTTTCTGAATTGTCATCCATTTTAATTAGACTTTTTGACATTTTAGAATTCATTTGCTGTACACACACTCATTGTTCACTTTATTAAGAACACATGTACACATTCATGCAGTTATCTTTATCAGCCAAGCATGTGGCAACGGCACAGTGCATAAAATCACGCAGGAACAGGTCAAGAGCTTCAGTTAACGTCAAAGATCAGAATGAGGAAAAAGTGTGATCTCTATGATTTTAGGCATCTGGGGATCACCATCTTAATGCAGTTCTTGCAAGCAAAAGATATGCGACCAAATATTAAGTGTTATGTACTTTAATTTATTTTAAGTCTATCTATTCCTATACTTTTGCTCAACTAAATATTGGGTCTTCTGCCAGCAGAGGTGCTATTTTCTAAGTTGTTGAACACATCTAGATCTAAATATCAGGAAACGAAAGCTAAAATTCATATTTTGTCTTATTCATCTTTTAATCTCAAAACCCAAATGTCTTCATCATATAGCAGAAACAAATTAATTGACCTTGCCATTCCAATACTTTCAGAGAGGACTGATATATAAGTTTGTAATACAGAGGTCCATGGAATAAGTAAAACACAGTCGGTGGCAGTTAGACATGCCCAGGATGGGGTCTCCCGCTCCAGTCCTTGTTATTTCTATTACTTCAAATTAATCAATTAATCTTTTGTAATCAACAATTAATTATCTTAACTTTTATCAAATTAATAAACCAAACTTAGTAAATTTAGAACTTAGCTGGAGTCCTTCTTGATTATAAGAATATAGCAGCTCTATTGCAGACAAGACATCAGAGTTTGCCCAGATAAATAAAAGATAGCCCATTCCCATCTTCCCATTTTGGTCTTGTTTGATGATGACATTTTTATAAATGATAAATGTTTGATATGACATTTGTTTGTTTGTTTGTTTGTTTGTTTTTTAATACTTCTGTTCTTATGTTAGATTTGAATAATTTTATCCCGTTTGACTTTTTAATACACCACAAGTCCTAGGAGAAAGAAATTGTTTTGAAGAACACCATGTACTGTCAATGGGCCACATGAGTCCCTCCATCCACTATCTATACTGCTTATCAGTTAAGGGTCACGGGAAGCTAGAGCCAATTCCAGCTGACTCAAAGGGGCGGGTATATCCTGGACAGGTTGCCAATCTGTCAAAGGGCTAACATGGAGAAAAACAATCATTCACTCTCCCAAGCAATTTAGAGTAGCCAGTTGACCTAATGTGCATGTCTATGGGCTATGGGAGGACACCAGAGAACCCAGAGAAAACCCACACAGTCATGGGTAGAACAATCAAGCTCTATACATAAAATTCCCAGTGAGAGTGAGTGAATGAATCATAAGCTTTATCATGATCTTATGAGGGTGTTTCTAGTTTACATTCCAAAGTTTTCTTCCAAAGACAATACTTCAACCATGTCAATACTTTAACCGCAAGCTGAATGTTTGATGCATTTTGTGCTTCTCTTTGTTGTCTTGGGAAAGCAAGCAGAATGCGTTTGTGTAATGCATACTTCATGCTGAGGATAGGCTTTATACGGTATAATGTTTTGACACTAACACAAAAACTTTTGTTTTTGTGCTTTGAATTGACCCCAGTTACTTAACGGGGGTATATTAGATATGACTGTGTAAAAGAGTCTTTGAATATGTATATTGTTTTTGTGCGCTGTGCCAAACGATCAAGGGTCCAAGGGCCTAAACACACCATTTTTCACCGTTTTAACCCTAGGCTGTTGGGGGCCCATGTAGGAAAGTGATTTATGCTGCTTTGCTATTGTGCGTGAGCTTTCAAGAACACTGACGGTTTCACATATTCTTCAAAGTAACTGTGGAAGCGGATTGAGTACTGGTTTTGAATCGAGGGCGAAGCCAGTGTTCTGACAATTTATGATACTTTATCAATAAAATACTACCATAAAGCAAATCAATGCAAGAATTGATAACAGAGAATAAACTCGAAAGCCCTAAACCTAAACCTAACCCTAATCTTAACCTTAAGACTTAAAGCTTGGAATTAGATCTAAATCCTAAAACTTTAAAACTTAAGTTAACCCTAAATCCTACTGACCGCAGCTTTAACCCTAACTGCTAAGTAATATATCTGATAGGTGACACAAATCAACCCAACATCCAGGAGAAGCGAGTGGTAAGGAGGGATTTACTTATCAGTGTTGTTTGTTGCAGTGAGCAGTGAAAAGGATAAAAGAGGAGCGAGACGAGAGCTGTGTGAGAGTGAGAGAGCGAGCTGAGCTTCATAGAACCACGGGTGTATGTTTGTGTTGAGAGGGCAATAAAGTCACTGAAAAGCACCATTTGAATTTTACATGCCTGCTCCTTGCCTCTTCATTTCCTCAAACCAAGCATGTCACAGTAACCATTTGATATCATATAGTGACAATTGTCTGGAGTGTGTTTGCCCATGTGTGTGCAAGAGTGTGCACTTGTGTACGGGGCGGGGTGGCTGATAAAAAATTTTTTTGCACTTCTTCTGTTGCTTTACAGCAGACTGGAAACCTTTATAGCGTACTGCTGCTTTTCACCGTCAATTGCTGGTACTACAGCTTAGGCTAACTCAAATACACCTGTATATACCTGTGGATTTAAGAAACTGTATGACTTGTCTTTGCATGGCTGGATCTCTTATGATATTTTTTGATTGAACCATTGAGTTATTATTGATTGGATTCATCACTGATAAATATCAGTATATCAGTATTTTACATTATATCTGTTTGAAACAGTAGTTTTGTGTGATCAGCAGTATTACATTTTTTGTATTTTCTGCAGTCTGTGTGAAGGGCAGTTCTCTTGAAGGCTAGTTGGGGAGGGTAAGGGAGTTGCAAACATCCAGCAAGGATGTGACATGGCCAAGGAGCTTCACTGGTCTCCATGCATTGAGTTTTCACATATTTACATATGTATTTGCCAAAGGTATTAATCATTGAATAAGCATATGTATTTATCAATATTACATTATAAGTATTATGTTTTGAGTTTCTTCATATTCATATATTAATCATAGCGGTATTAATTATTGGATAATCATGTGAATCACACAGTATAATGGATCATGCAGTATTATGTTAACAGAAATGCTGCAATATTGCAATATAGATTGTTTGATTATAGTTTGATTAATTCATATTATATTAATATTTTACTTCCATATGATTGATATGATTCCATATAAAGAACACACATGATGTTTGGGTTCTTAAATTGAATACATATACTTCAATTTTTTAACTAGTCTTTGGAAGTTTTTGAAGTATTGGTGGAGTCAGATTGTACCAAAGGTCAGTCACGTCTTCTGGTTGTGAGCCACCAATGAAGTTGGCCAATTGGTTGAAGGGAGTTATGCTGAAATCAATGACATCAAATCAAATGTGGTTATACAAATCTCAGCTATATCGATATATAATTGTTTCCTCTCACTGGTGTATTGTCTGCAGTGTAAAAGGAAATTTAACTGAAGCGGAGATAACCGAGCTGCGGCAGAACAGAAAGTGATATTTACACAGCAGCTCTGTGCTTTACCTGTAGCAGTGTTACTGTAGTCTGTAGTTTGGTGTGTTATTACAGTGTAACAGGAGTCATTACTTGAGAAACATCAGCGACTGATGAATGATTATATAAATACTATAGGAACAGCAGCGAAATTTTGGCATAATTTAACTCTAGTTACCTGTCCAGCATAAAACAAGCAACTTCAGTGTCACTTTGAAAACATTAGTCCCTCATCAGTGATTTCCATCTGGGAAAAGCCACACTGTACAAACAACACATACCACTTCACCTCGTTTTGCTTCATGCTTTCGCTGAAGAGGATTCATGCTCTTGTGCTAAATAATAAGTATGATCCTCCATATTTACAAATTTGGGTCCTCAAACACGCTAGCCAACAACCACAGATTCCTTTCCTTTGTTCTTCTGACTTCATGCTGCCGCTTGTAGAAACGCAAAACACGGAAGGCGCTGTCTAGAGGTTTGTTCGTTTTGGACTGATGTAGCAACATGGTGGCGCAACATGGCAGCCTCCATTAGACATGGTCCCTATGCAGATATAAATGGCTCATTTTAAGCTTACAAAAACACAACGGTTTGTAATTACAAGTATTTGTACTCTAATGAAAACATACATATGAATACTATATTCTATTTCTGCTAATAAATTCCCCCAAAATCCTACATAGTGTAGCTTTAACCGATCTAAAATCATAAAGATTTCCCATTCTATATTGGATCTGGCCCTCATGCATCCCCTCACCACAGCCTGAAAAGCAGCAGCTGAATCTGAACACAATACTACACGATTCATTCTAGTCTCCTCAACCCAATTCAATGCTCATAATAATGCCACCAAATCTGCTGTAAATACAGAAATAAAATCATTCAAGCATTTGCTCTGGCATATCTGGCGTGAAGGGATTCACATGCTGAATCCAACTTTGACTCTTATAAGGTCTCGGAAACCATCTGTATAAATCTGTAAGCCCGAATATTGCCTTTCCACTAACCCTTTACAATTTGAATTGAGAATAAATCTATCTCAACCTCTGGTAGAAGCCAGGGAGATCCCAGAAAAGCCAAGATTAGAGTAGTCCAAAAAGCCCTACAGCACAACCTGAGCGCTTTCTCCTGTACCACATCTAATTTGTTATAGTATAGTTGAAGCTGCAGAGCTGTACACCAAACATCCATAATCAAGCACCGATCTAATCAAGGCTATATAAATCATATACAATGTCTCTCTAACAGTACCCCAAGACCATCCTCATCTCATCATATACATCTCAGTAAATTAATAACTTTATCGCATTTTGTTACAGTATTTTCAATGTGAACTTTTCATATTTTCTCTGTCATGAAGCTGCACTCCCAAAACTTTTTAAAAAGTGCACTCTCAATTGGTTCAGAAAGTAGTAAGATTACAAGTAAAATTACAGCATCTGATTTACTTTCCTCTTTCAAGCAAACACCAAATACTTAGTTTTTTTTACTTTATTCAAGCCCTCCTCAATCTGCTTCGCTATATTTTAATGTCACAAGCCTAAACCAGATCATTTGGCTTAAAAGAAAAGAAACAAAATTAAATGTAATGGAATGAAAAGTTAAAAAGAGAAAGTATTGTGGTTAAAAGAAGAGCAACATATTTTTGGTTTAAAAGAAAAGGAAAAGGGCAAATATTGTGGTTTGAAAGAACGGAATCTGAAAGAGGAATTGCTGTCATTTAAAGCGTACAGGAGCCCAGCTGTATATAATTTATATAACAATCCCTCCCTCCACTATGTGTCATAAGCTTTTTCAATGTCTAAAAAGACTGCAGTATTAAATGTGGTTTTTAAATCCAAAATTAATATAAAATCCATAGTTGACCGACCCAATCAAAATTCACTCTTATAATGGACAAAAAAACACAAAAAAACCCCACTCTCTAGAAAATACAACCAATCAATTGGTAGCCATTCTCTCCATAATTTTAAATATAGACTATTAACTGTTAACTTTTACATATATAAGCTGTTAGTGCTATAGGCCTATATGACCCTGATTTTGAAGCCACATGCAATGAATGAGATCTATAACCTGCCATTCTATGTACTACTGCTCATACTTTACTAACAGGCGTTTCAGGCTGTAATGTTTCACAAACTTTACACCACTTGTTCTTTTTAGCCATTTTAATAACTCTCCGAGCTTCTGCCCTTAACCTTTTATATCCGTATTCATAGTGGATATTTCCTCAACTTCCTAAATGCTTGATTCCTAGCTGCAATTGCTCCAGTGCAGGCCTTATTCCACCAACGAACCATCCTTTTCTTTTTAAGATGGCTTTATAAAAGGAATACTATTAATAGCAGCACAATAAATCGCTCTACAAAAGGAAGAGCTCCACTGTTTTATGTTACCATTATCATCAACCTTACCACAGATATATTCATAACATTCGTTTTGAAATTGTTCCTAATCAGCTCTGGTAAATCCAAACCATTGAGGACGTCTACTTTTCTCCCTAACTGAAGTCCTAAAGAAACTACTTAATAAAGGAAAATGACCACTTCCCATTGTGATCTGATCCAAAACATCCCATTCCCCAATGCTTGCTAGTTCAGCTGGGGTTATAGTTAAATGAGCACATGTTTCTGTACCTCTACCTATCTGAAATCTTGTAGGTCTACCATCACTAATAATAGTCAATCCTTATTTCTCCATGTAATTTTCCATAACAGCTCCATTACAGTTCCTAACTTTACTTCCCTATGGTGGGTTATGTCACTTAACATCTCCAACCACAATAAAGGGAGTCTTACATTGTCCATAATCCCTTCTAACACTTTTGTAATTCTGTCTCTGTCACACCATACCTCTATCACTAATTTGTCTAAATTTTAAACCTACTTTAATAAATATTGCACATCCACCACCTGGCCTGATCTTTAAAACCAAGGAACTTATCTGCGGCCTACAAAACTGTCCCCCTTAACATCAGATGTATTCTTAGCAGCATAGGTGAAATCCTTCCTCTTGGAAAATATTTCTGCTTATTGTCCTCCGCAGACTGAAATGAAATTTCCACCCCTGCTTAGCAGATGTTTTTGATGTCCCCAGAACCTCCATTAAGACCATCAGAAACTCTATACTTTTAACACAACTCCCATTGCCAGCTTGTCCATTGTTTGCAGATGTTAGCCCTTTGTGCCATCTCATCTCCATTAACTCTTTTCATCACATCGATATGCAAAATACCCTCTTTCATGTATTTTCTGAACTGTATAGCCTTCTTATACTGCTCACACATTTTATTACCTGGTATATGATTTCTGCTGCAAGTTCCACACTTTGTCTCGCTACAATTGGAAAATTCGTGATCAGCTCCACATTTCCCACGACATTGGGTTCATTAACGCATCCATCCATCCATCCATTATCTATACCGCTTTATCCATCTGGGTGACGGGGAACCTGGAGCCAATCCCAGCATCTTCAGGCGAGAGGCGGGATACACCCTGGGCAGGTCACCAGTCCACCACAGGGCCAACACAGACAATTTAGAGTAGCCAGTTGACCTAATCTGCATGTCTTTGGACTGTGGGAG
>JAQQZR010000003.1:16985481-16996076 GCA_030068235.1 Notoglanidium macrostoma | reverse complement strand
CAATAAAAAAACTCATCGATCAGATCATCCTGACTGTGTCGACACATTTGTATAATACCCCCTATCCCCCCAACCCCGCCCCCCCAGCCCCGCCCTCCCCAATTCATCCCCCCCCCCCCCGCCACGCGCTAAAGGGGTCCTCTTTTTTGAAAAACAAAATATGGTCACCCTAGTGAAACAGGCAGCTGATATTTATTTTATATTTATTTATATTTATTCATATTTATTTTGAATTTTTCTGTTCGAAATTTGAACAAATTATGGCTTCAAATACAGACACACTGCTGCAAAAAGTGTTTTAAGTGATTAAAAAAGTGATAAGCAGTAAACGACATAGGCTACAAACCCTGGTGTTTATTCAGTACCATTCATATATAATGCTTATGCTGAATGAGTAACAACATTCATTTGGTCGACGTGAGCACGTGATAATATTCTCATGCTGACAGATTATCTGATAAATAACACTAATGTTGTAATTAGTGAACTACTATTTAATTAAGCCTAAGTAAGGAAAAGGTCTGTAGTAGTGCGATTAAAATTCTTCAAACAATTAATTTTAAACAGCTATTTTAAATACATTTACATTTATATTTACATTTACGGCATTTGGCCGACGCCCTTATCCAGAGTGATTTACATAAGTGCTTTGAAGTCTCTATCAGCAAATATATTCTGGCAAAAAAAAAATAATAATAAAAAGAAAAAGAAAAAAAAAATATATATATATATATGTGTGTGTGTGTGTGTGTGTGTTTATCTAAATATAATATTTATATATTATATAGTAATATTTTAAAAAAATTAAATAGAACGATATACTCGAATGTACATGTGCACACAACACTTTGGTGTCATCACCACTCAGGTCTTGAGTGAAATCATAGCTAATCTTACAGTCACCAATTCATTATCATGGCTTCTGATGAAAAAAAAATGCGTTCACGGGTTGTCTTTAAAGCAGAAAAGGGGAATAACTTCACAAGATCTGCCTTCCAGGTAATAACGGAAAGTGTTATTAAATCAGTAAATCAGTTTCATTACTTTTTTAGTAATTAGATTAAGTAACTGACTACATTTTTGCAGGTTTTTAGTAATTGTACCTTTTTAAAGTAACCCTCCCAACCCTGTTTGTACTGGATCAATATGGTGACTGGCAAAATTAGTTTGAAAGCGAAACAAAAGCTTTAGGGATAATTATTATTATTTAAATAAAATACAAGGCTATTCCAGTTATTATTTCACTAAAAAGTCGTATTGTTTATTGTGTATTGCTACATGACACTGTTTTATTTATTCATTTATTTACTTACTTACTTATCTATTCATTAATTTATGTATTATGTAACTATTTAAATTTAGGCTGAAAGATTTCTCCATACAGTTTGGCGTTTGTTCCGACGCAGGATTGTATCGGCGTGGTATTTCTCCAGGACATGCGGCGGCGCTGTTTCTCTGTGCGGACCGGAAACGGAAGCAGAATCTGTGTGTAGAATGTTCGATGAAAACAGCCGCAGTGTTCTCATCGGGAGCGTAGCGGATTAAAACCAATTGTACTTATAATCTTACATATTTGTTTGTAGGTATTAACATTATTTACCTCAAAAGGTAAGACTTTTGCTTTAATAATATGTGTGAATGTTTTCAAATACTTTCACAGGGTGTTTAAAAGTGAGCTGCTTCTGAACACTGCTACAAAAGCAGGCTATTAAATCCAGCAAACGCTAACTAGGTAGAGGCTGTTGGTTGATTTAAGTCTGATGAATGATGGAGAATCCCTAAATTATTATTATTTTTTTTTAAATCACATCAAAGCTATGGTTGGAGATAATTACAAGTGTACTATTTTTGCATATGTGTCTTGTTTGAATGGTGGCGTTTCACTAGGTAGCAAATATGCTAGCTAGCCACAAGCTAATAATTACTGTTAGCTAATATGGCTGCTCGCCACAACGTCTCCAGTTAACTAAGTTAGATTATTATTACTCAAGTGAGAGCCAACTCACATACCTAGTGGGTACCATTATTTTGTAAAGGTTTGGCTGAAGAATAAACACCTTTCTTTTGTCGTTAGCTAGCTAAGTGCTACCCTCACACTTGTATAGGTGAAGTAATTTGTTACAGCCAAGTGTCAAATTCAGGCGTTAGAGTCACCACGACAGGAGATCAGATGTAGACAGTTTCAGTTCTCTGGGCTCCTGTAATTTGTTTCGTTTTGCCAGTGCATTCATTATTCTGTGTGTGTGTGTTTGTGTTGAGCAGGTGAAGCACAGCCATGTCTGACAGTGATGATAGCGACTTTTCAGACAACCAGAGTGAGAGGAGCAGCGAGGCTGAGGAAGTCGAGGCTGAGGAGAATGAAGTAATGACATTAAAGTTGCTACACCGTGAACATGGACCCTCTGTCTTTTAGATCATTAGAAACAAACATTGAGGAAAATATATGTGGAAGCCTGGTAAAAACCCTACACATGGTCAAATTTAGACATTTTCTACTATATATACATACACACCATATTCTGAACTTTCTGTACTGAAGTAACGTTCCCTTATATCTGGGTGCATGCATCACAACCAGAAGTAAAATTAGAGCGTTGTTTAAATTAAATTCTGCTAACCTGTTACTCCGAGAAGTGAAAAGGATTCCTTTCATACATCTACATTTGCAATCTAATCTACTTATGGAAAAGTAATCACTGCTATCATAACTTAAAGATTTACAAGCTTACCAATGATTTATTGATTATCAGCATCATCCACATCCACTGGAGGTAAAAGTCACTCGGGGCATTTTAAACATGAGTCATATTGTTGTTCCTTTACTTGACTTAAATTGATTTCTTATTTATTTTTAGCCTAGTTTTAGAACTATGCTTTTTCCAAATGGTGTATGTAAATTTTAAAGCCCAATATTCTGGCCAGTGTCATTTACAAATGCGCCACAATGTTTACAGTGTAACACCATAAAATATACTTTTTAACAAAGCTTGTAAAAAAATAATAATAATAATAATAACGCCCAAACTAACCCAGATTACCTTGGTAAAAGATAAATCTACAGTTTCAAGTTTTTCTTGACGAGAGTGGAATATCTGTTTCAGGAGGAGGAAGGGCAGGGCAGTGTTGCTGGTAGTGACAAAGCTGAAGACGAAGGGGAGGACTTGGAGGAAGATGAGGAGGAGTATGATGAAGAAGAGGAAGAGGACGATGACCGGCCTAGAAAGAAGCCTCGTCACGGAGGCTTTATCTTAGATGAAGCTGGTAAAACTTCACCCAATCTAACATTGGGTTCGAGCACTTTTTATAAGGATTCCATTCCTCTATTTTGTCCTAATTCGCGGCCGTGTCTCTGTCCTGTCATTAGACGTTGACGACGAGTATGAGGATGAAGATCAGTGGGAGGAAGGGGCCGAGGATATTTTGGAGAAAGGTGAGCTTTTCACAAAGCATCTCCTTAATGATAGTTATTGCTTTGTTTTAAGATGAAATAGTTTAAACATTACTGTGTTAAGATTTTTAGGTTTATACTGTATGTAAATGCTGAGAGGTGCTAAATTACTTCAACTAGTAACTACTTGTACTGGTGCAGGAACTGTTGTTAGTTGATTTGGGGTGAAAAGGCATGTTACAGATTAATGTCAGTAAGCAATTTTTAACTACAGCAAATTCACTTAAGTGTTTAACAGGATTTAACTGGTGCTAGTTTATTTGATTGTGGTCCTTATGCTGATAATTCTTTATCTCTTGTGCATGCCCTCTTCAGTTAACGGTAAACCAACTTCAGATTTCTCTGATCTTCCTGTTTTCCTTTTCTAATTGATGTAATTCTCACAATTCCCATATTCGATCAAATTCATACCCATACTACATGGCTCGTATAACATGTCATGCAGTTGTTTTGCTAATGTTCAATTTGCACACCACCTCGTTAAGGAGCATGGATGGCAAATACATGTTTTGGCTTTTCTCTCAGGATTTCGAAATAGTTTACATTTAAGTTTGATGTAGTTTTGGTTCTGATGAATAACTTTAACTTTATAAACGTTCGCAATGTAAAGTTATTGGTACGTTCTCAAGGGAAACCATCTGTGATCGTTTGCCTGAAATTGCTCCTTTTGGTTAAATAAATGTAGTGAATTTAGTGAACTCTCATGCTTATTGCATCAACTAACAGTGACATTTGCATGATCTCCATCTAAAGTAAATACCACTTAGTGCCTGCTCATTATTGATGATTTTTTTCTATTTCCTTTTTCTCCTTTGGTTTATTTTTTGTGTATGTATCTGTGCCCTTGCCTGCAATTGCTGTATGCACATGAAATTGTATTATGGCTCATGTTCCTCCCTCTACAAATCTCCGCTGGACTCGAGCAGAGGAGGCTGAAGGTACGTGTTTCCCTACTGTGATTATAAATGCATCCAGTCTGTCAGCACACAAGAAGAATCTTGACATTTTTGGTACATTTTATAACATCCAAGGGCTGTAGTTTCTCATAATTTAAGATCAGTGACACGATCAGTTGAATGTTTAATGTAATCTAGGCAAACTAACTAGGCATGTAAAGTTAATAATATAGCCATGAGAGTATATATTGATAGTATTGTCACCCCTGCATGAATTTTCACTGCCATGATATCCAGAGAGACACAAAGCCAAAACTGTGTCTCTTTCACCCAAATAAAATGGAAGACGAGGCACATTAATTGGAATGATTGGCGCAGGTGATTTAAACTCTCCGATATTTTAGCTGAAGCCACGCCCCTTCTTCCAGTCTCGCATGCCCTCGACTCACACACGGTTCCTCACAGGAAATGGAGAATTGTTTTAATTCAATAATCTGAAATGAACTATATCGGTGTTTATTTGATTTGGCTAACAATAGACATGTATATTTAACATCAGTTGACTGTGTTTATTAGGGGTACCAACAAAAAAGTTTGGCGTCAAATTGTCAAAAACAGCACTTTTGGGTTTCTGCTCTGCAGAATAACTTGAACGTGATTAAACATAAAAAAACGTTTTTATGTGGTGGGGACATTACGTGTTTGGGTGTCTGTCCGTCCATCTGTTCATCTAAGCATGCTATCTCAAGAACGAGTGGTCGAATGTTTTGTAGGATTTATAGGGATTTTTCCATTGTAACAGACCGATGAAGTGGTTAGTTTTTTTGGAATTGATCCAAAAGAATCAAGGTCACAGCAAATCACAGATTTTCTTCAGTTGCTTACTTTAGGTAGTTCTGGCCAACAGGTTAGTAACAAGAAGGACTAGACTTGGTGGTGGTGGAGGCATCCTCATTGATGCCATTGGCCCTGACTTCGACTTGTTTCCTCCTGTACCAGTCACTGCAGATTTAAAAAAAAAAAAAAAAAAAAAAAAAAAAAAAAAATTTAAGTCACTTTTTAAAAAGAATGGGACTTTTTAATAAAAAAAGAAAAAAAAGCTCTGGTCACTGGTCCAGACACCAACTTGATAAAATGCATATCGTTAGTAGCTGTTAGCTAATTCAGTCATTCAATGAACACTTCTGCAAGTAGTTGCTTTAACTAGAATACCAGCTAAAATAGCTTTGATATCAATGTAATCAACTGCCGAGATGAAACCGTTTAGCCACCATTAACAGCCAGAGGTGGTTGACGGTAGGCTGAAAGTAAGATGGATACATGGTGCTTTCAACATTGAAAGCATTTTTCTTCTCTTTTTTTTTCCTTAATCTTTTTCCCCTTCATCCAGTTTCCAACCTCGATCCTGTAGCGCTGGATGAGGACCATTCTGGTTCCCGCAGACTGCAGAACCTTTGGAGGTATGAGTGAGCAAACACACCCACGTTTGTGATTTCTCCTGTCAGGATGAGCTGCTGGGATCATTTTGGTCATTTTATTTATTTATCTATCTATCTATTTATTTATTTATTTATTTATTTATTTAAACTCTGTAGAGATTCCAGAGAGGAAGCGCTGGGCGAATACTATATGAGGAAATATGCCAAGTCCTCAGGAGGAGAACAGTACGTCATCCATTTATCAGTAGCTCTTTTGAGTAGGTCCTGGCCATATACTGTGTTTAACACGTTACCTTCTTTTTTTCCCTCCCAGTTTCTATGGCGGATCAGAGGATCTTTCTGATGACATCACTCAGCAGCAGTTGCTCCCTGGTGTCAAGTAGGTTTTAGTCTATGGATCTACCTTATGAAATGTAGTGATGTTCTGAGTGTAGACTTCATTCTCTGCACCGTGTGACAGAATGCGCTGTATTTCAGGGATCCAAATTTGTGGACCGTCAAATGTAAGGTATGTGCAGACTTCAACGATACATTAACTTAGGAATGAAAAAACTTTATTGCACTCTGTATGTCTCATTTATGTTAATATTTCTATGTAGATCGGGGAGGAGAGAGCAACTGCCATTGCGCTGATGAGAAAATTCATTGCCTACCAGTGTACTGACACAGTAAGCTATTCATTCATAGCCTGCAGTCTTTAGTGATCAGTATTTGTGTTTATATTGTTTGTACACTTTTAGTGCACATTTCTTTGGGTTTGCTTAATTAGAATATCCTCTAACTTTTATTTCCGGTCCCCTTTCTATCTCAATACAGCCACTTCAAATTAAATCAGTAGTGGCTCCTGAGCATGTGAAGGGATATATCTATATAGAGGCATACAAGCAGACTCATGTCAAAGCTGCCATCGAAGGAGTTGGAAACCTGCGAATGGGCTACTGGAACCAGCAAATGGTGCCCATTAAGGAGATGACTGATGTCCTCAAAGTGGTGAAAGAAGTGACGAATCTTAAACCCAAATCCTGGGTCCGGCTTAAAAGAGGCTTGTACAAAGACGATATTGCACAGGTGGGTTGCTTAAGCTCGCCAGTGTGAGTATGAGTGTTTATGCTTCGAAGGAGACAGTGATACCTCCACCAGCCAGCAAAATTACAGAATGCCTTTTTTTTTTTGTGTGTGTCCATGTTGTTTTCAGCTATTCATTCGTTATGTTTTAGGTTGACTACGTGGAACCAAGCCAAAACACAATATCATTAAAAATGATTCCTCGAATTGACTTGGATCGAATTAAAGCAAGGATGAGCATGGTAAGAATTGTCATATGTAATCACAACTTGATCAAAAAGAGTTTGCTGCCTTAAAGCCCATTTTATCACTCATCATGCTCACAGAAAGACTGGTTTGCAAAGAGAAAAAAGTTTAAGAGACCACCGCAAAGACTCTTTGACGCCGAGAAAATCAGGTAAGAGAGAATCTCCGTTCGAGTATTCCTTGGTTACAGTGTTCACCGATGATGTAATGTATTTGTTTTTGGTTTAGAAATATAATTTCTAATAACGGACAATGTCGTCCTCTTTAGGTCACTTGGAGGGGAAGTTAGCCATGATGGTGATTTTATGCTGTTTGAAGGCAACCGATACAGTCGCAAAGGCTTCCTGTTTAAAAGCTTTGCAATGTCTGCTGTGGTAAGAGCCATCTTATTCCAGGCCTGGATATTTTAACTGTGGATCCAGATGAGTGGTTGATTTTAGTTGTTTTCCTGTAGATAACAGATGGCATTAAGCCAACTCTTTCTGAACTGGAGAAATTTGAGGATCAGCCTGAAGGCATTGACCTGGAAGTGGTGACCGAAACAACAGGTCTGAATTAAACTTGAGGAATGTGTGTCAGAGATAGGTGTTGATTTCGCTTAATGTATTATTGACTGATCTCTACAGGTAAGGAGCGAGAGCACAACCTCCAGGCTGGGGACAATGTGGAGGTGTGTGAGGGTGAACTGATTAATCTTCAAGGAAAAATTCTCAGTGTTGATGGGAACAAGATAACAATCATGCCCAAGCATGAGGACCTGAAGGTACATGCACACAGCTGGCTCACAATGTCTTTAACACAAATCCTCAATATACTGCTGAGACTTGTTCTCTTATGTCTCTACTGCATTTCTTTATGATTTTTTTTTTTCCACCTTATCAGTGGTGGTTTAGACATCAGTATATAAAACTGTTCAACAGAATTAAGTTGTCTAAACTTTATTTGATTATGACTTCTTATTATTAGTTGTTGTAGGGACTACCCAATTTATTAACATTACTATATTTTCAACACACAGTAGCAATATCTCAAAAGTTGAAAACCTTGGACTTACAAATTTAATTTTTTGTCTTCAGGACCCGCTAGAGTTTCCAGCTCATGAGTTAAGGAAGTACTTTCGTATGGGTGACCACGTGAAGGTCATTGCAGGCCGTTATGAAGGCGACACGGGTCTTATTGTTCGTGTTGAAGAAAACTTTGTCATTCTCTTCTCTGATCTCACCATGCATGAGGTGAGCTGCTCCACAACACCTCGGTTTTTTAGCACAATAAACCTGTGTATTTGTAGCATTGCAGAACATGCCCAGCCTTGGTTATCCAGTGGTCATTGCACACTTAAAATCACATAAGACATACTTCTGTACAGTCTTTTTATTATGTTATTCAACACACAATTATTTGACATGATTTTATGAAGTTGATCATTTTATTGTATGTGTTGCAGCTTAAGGTCTTGCCTCGGGATTTACAGCTATGCTCGGAGACTGCATCTGGGGTGGATGCAGGAGGACAGCATGAATGGGGGGAGCTGGTACAGCTGGATCCACAAACTGTGGGTGTCATAGTACGACTAGAGAGAGAGACCTTCCAGGTAGTTCTCACAACTGATTCAGATCAAGTTCATAAATAAGTAAAAGTGTGTTTGGTAATTTGATTCCAATCCTGCAATACGTGGATCTTCTCCCAGGTACTTAACATGCATGGCAAGGTGCTAACGGTGCGGCACCAGGCAGTGAATAGACGGAAGGACAATCGCTTTGCTGTCGCCCTGGACTCTGAGCAGAATAACATCCATGTAAAGGACATTGTCAAAGTCATAGATGGACCACATTCGGTAAGCAAAGAGCAACCTGTGAATCTCAGTGTATCTCCCTGAACTGAAGAATAGCATCCAATATCAAAATTTTGTTGTCATCAACAACTCATCACACTTAGATCTGAAGTTATATAAAAATGTAGGTCATAAAAAGGACAGGAAGGTTCAACAAAATTACATTTGTTTAACAGAAATCCTAAACTTAAATGCTTTGAAGCAAAGTATTGTGCAAGTTTATGTGGATGGCTGTGGTCCTGCACACTAGCGTAAGCCAGAGTGAGATGTCTGTCTTGAGTTGTGCCTGTATGAGCTGGTGTATGAACAAATGGCTTAAACGTGATGAAAGACTAGTTTAAGAAAGGCTGGTGTGTATTAAGAAGTAAGGCTCCGTGTCAGTCAGAGATGACCGCTGGTGCTGACTGAATTGCCACCTTAAGCTAGGGTTGCATTAAAAAAAGATCATAGAAAACCAGTCTTGTTTTGTTTTTCAATGCAACTGAATTCCAGAACAATGCTGATTCTACAGTCTTTGCCCCCAAGCAGAGCTGTACTATTCCTCCCCACTGATTAATAATTATAGATACTCTAACATGATTTCATGCATACTGTGGGTGAAATTGGAAATTGGGTGTGGTCAGGAAAACATCTGAAAACTATTAAGACTGATATTTGAAATGAATCAAACTCCCATGGATTGTATTTACAATAAAATGATAGCTTACTTCTCCATTGCTTTCATTCTCCTGGTATGTGTTCTGCTCTGCTGCTGGCAAAATGAACAATAACAAAATTCTAGAGGTGTTAATCCCTCTGTGAGATGATGTAATAAACATTGTAATACATAGTATAAGATTCACCACAAGAACAATACAGGTAAACAAGTTCACTGATGATAAATTATGATTCAGTTCACTTTTTTACAGTATGGCTTGGTCGTTTCTATCAAGGAAAGGTCCTAAGGATAGAAATGTTTGTTTGTTTTGTTATTTCTTGGCAACATAACAAAGCATACTTCACACTCCTTTCTTTCAGTAATGAGGGGGGAAAAAAGTATGGCGATGGAACAGGGAATAACAGGCAGTAACTTGTATCGTGGATGTATTTTATGGCAGTTTCGCTGGTTTTGTAAATCAGTGTTGATTTTGAGATCAGTGTTTCTCAAGTTTTAACTTGGTGGTCTCTTGCTCTCATGCTCACTTTTGTACTCTCCTCTCTTGTGCTCTCTCTCTCTCTCTCATCCATACATGCACACCCACACATGCCACAGAGTGTACATAGATTGTTGTGTGGTGATATTGGATTTTAATCATTTTCCTTTTTGCTTTGTATTGGTTCCAGGCATTTAAACTGATGATATTGGAGATTGTTGGAGTTCATAATAATTTGTTCTTTCCAATGATTTCAGTTTCATCCATGACCCTTTGTAATAGCCAAAGAAAGCACCGTTTCCTCTGCCTGGTAGAACCTAAAATGATCTACAGTGGATGTAAAAAGTCAACACATTCCTGTTAAAATGAGTTTTTTCTGTAGAAAAAGAAAACCAAGATCAGTCATGTCATCTCCTATAAAGCGGAAAACAAACATTTTAGGTAACTTTAGGTAATTGTATTGTAACTCGACAAACTGTTTGCATAAGTGGGTACACCCTTTTATTATTATTATTATTATTATTATTATTATTATTA
>JAQQZR010000003.1:16965343-16985381 GCA_030068235.1 Notoglanidium macrostoma | reverse complement strand
TTGTAACTCGACAAACTGTTTGCATAAGTGGGTACACCCTTTTATTATTATTATTATTATTATTATTATTATTATTATTATTATTATTAGGGATGTTGATATATTGAATAGGGATCAACCAATCACATTCAAACTCATGTTAAGTAGTTGTGATTTTAGTGATTCTTTTTAACCCCCTAAAATTTCAGCTGTTCCTGTAGGATTTTTTTAGACATCATTTTGGTTGCATCCTACTCAAAAACCACAAAGAGCTTACAAAGCATGCCTGGGATCTCACTGTTGAAAGAGCTTGATCAGGAGGGGGGTACAAAAAAATCAGGTTAGATATTAGAATTATGTATACCATGGAAAATGGTGAAGACAATTATCGACAACTGGAAAAAATATGGTACCTGACCAGGAAAAGGACATGCCTCAATTTGATGAGAAGACAAGGAGAAAACTGCTCAGGGAGGCTGCAGTTAGGTCAACAGCAATGTTAAAGCAGCTGCATGGATTTACAGAAAGTACTATTTGTTCTGTACATTTGACCCAAATCCCCGTGTTCTTCGCATGCCTGGGCACATGGAGTAGGATATCTAGAAGGAAGCCATAAGTAAAATTCTCCACAAATCCCTCCCTTTGCCATTAAAGCAGAACTGACATTTCCCCTATAGTATTATATTATCCAAGACCATCTGAGATCATTCCTCTTTACAGAGTTTCTCCAGATCTTCCAGGTCCTAGGCCCTCTCTTGTGCACTCTTCTCTTCTGCTCACCCCACAGAGTTTTAGTAGGGTTCAGGTCATGTGACTGGGTTGTTCATGGAAGAAGCTTGATTCTATGGTCTGTTTGATATTTTTGTATTGATTTGGACCCATACTTTGGATTATTGTACTGCTGGAAGAACTAGTGACAACCCAGTTTTATCTTCCTGGCAGAGGCAACCAGATTTGGTTTAAAATGTCCTTGTATTTAATGAAATCCATGACGCTATGTACCATAAGGTTTCCAAGGACTTTGGAGGAAAAACAGCCCCACATCATCACTGAACATGCACCATATTTTATAGGTGGGATAAGGTTGGATTAAGGTTTTTTTCGTTCTAGCCAGCCTCCTTTTTACACCAAACCCACCTTGAGTGTTTATTGCAAATTAACCCCTCCATTTTTGTTTCATCAGTTCCATAGAACACCGTTCCAGTCAAAGTCGTAGTAGTGTTTTGCGTACGTTTATTGTTAACTGACAGAAAAGTATTTTTCTTACTTACTTTCCAAATAATGTGTTGGCATGAAAGTGGGGTCTGATGGTGAGTTTGGAGACTTGGAATCCCAGTCATTCCCTGACTAATGAAGTCGATACACATCGTTTTCATTTGATTTGTGTGTTCTCTTATCTTTCCCAAATTAATGGATGACTAAGGGAATTTGGCATCTGTCACCTCATATTTGTGCCCCAGCCATTAAAGAACGCATTGTCATGTTCATGAAACCAGTTTGAGATTACTTTTGCTTTGTCACTTGGTGCATTTTCATGCTGGATGTAGCCATTAGAAGTTTGGTAAATTGTGGCCATGAAAGGGTGCACACGATCAGCAATGTTACTGAAATAGGCTGTGGCAATCAAGCGATGATTGGTGTTAACAGGCCCAAGGTATGCCAAGAATTCCCCACACCATTATACAACCTCCACCAGCCTGGACTATTGACACAAGGCAGGTTGAATTCATAGATTTATACTGTTGGTACCAATTTCTATCTCTACCATCTGTGTGCCATAGCAATAATTGAGATTCATCAGACCATGTTACATTTTCCCGGTCTTTAACTGGCCAGTTTTTGTGAGCCTGCACATCCCCCCCCCGGCAATTGTACCTAGTGGCTATCTGAGCTACTAAAGCCTTTTTGTCACCTTGAACCAGTTTGATCATACTCCTTTGAGCAATAGTATATGCAATAGACTGGTAATGTGAAAAATTTGTAAGGAATGTGCTCTTGATATTTGTGTTTGACAGGGCCGAGAGGGAGAAATTCGCCATCTCTTCCGGGGGTTTGCCTTCCTTCACTGTAAGAAGCTTGTTGAAAATGGAGGCATGTTTGTTTGTAAAACACGCCATCTTGTACTAGCTGGGGGTTCAAAGGTAAGTGTGTCAATACAGCCTGTGGTATATTTTCCCCCCAATAATCTGCAAAATTTTGTGTCTTTCATGTACCACTTTAGAATAACCTGAAAAGCAACAAAATGCCCCAGTATTTTTCTTTGTAGAATATTTAATGCTTAAATTTTTATAAGGAAAATGACTGTTTCTTTTTGATATTACAGCCTAGAGATGTGACCAATTTCACTGTTGGTGGGTTTGCTCCCATGAGCCCTCGAATTAGCAGTCCAATGCACCCAGGAGGAGGGGGTAAATGATGCTCTGTCTTTAGCAATGTCATGAATAATTCCAAATGATATACTAAAACAAGTGGTGGACTTTCTGTGATTTGTTTAAACCTTCAGGTCAGATGCAGAGGGGCGGTGGTGGTGGCGGAATGGGACGTGGCCGTGGAAGACGAGACAATGACCTGATTGGACAGACGGTCCGTATATCTCAAGGACCATACAAAGGTAGGAGTGGTGATGGCTCTTGTGTGGTTTGTATGTCCAGTACATAAAGTCCCCTCCAAATATACAATCCCTGTGTACTAATTTAGAGAGAAATGCATCCAGTCTAATTGGGTGGAGCATCATAATGCAGCAAGACAATGATCCAGAACATACTGCTAACAAAATATTGGACTTAATCGGCAGGGAACAAGTGGAAGGTTTTAGACTAACCAAGTCACCAGACCTTAAATAAATTCAGTATGCATTTCACCTCCTGAAGAGGAGAATGATGTGAGAAACCCCCCAAAATGAACAGTAACTGAAAGTAGCTGCAGTGCATGCCTGGAAAAGCATCACAAAAGAAGAATTCAACAGCTTGGTGATCTCAGTGGGTCGCTGGCTTGATGCCGTTATTGCAATCAAGAGATATGCTCCCAAATATTAAGTGTTATTTACTTTCAGATCTGTTCCACTACTTTCACTCACCTATACTTTCAGAGGAGACTTTATCTGTTACACCACTTTTATTTGAGAAGTTTGTGTTTCACCAAAATGTTTGATATTTACTTTAAACCATTTTCCTTTTGCTTCTGTTTCCTGGCAGGAAATAAATAAAAAATGCAATGAATGTTCATGCATGTTTTTGATAAAAAAAAAAAACAAAAAAAACTTTGGTTTGCTTCGGTTATTGTCCTTGTACAGGTTACATTGGGGTGGTCAAAGATGCCACAGAGTCAACAGCAAGAGTAGAGCTGCACTCAACGTGTCAGACTATTTCTGTGGACCGCCAACGTCTGACCAGTGTGTATGTCATCTTTTACATTTTCATCTAGGAGGTCTTCGTGGCATGAAAATGACTGAGGACTTATAATATTCTAATGAAACTTGTTAAAAATAGCTTTTTTTTTTATTGTATTTTTTGTTTTATCAATCAGTGGTGCTAAGAGACATGGAGGAATGACCTCCACTCATGGTCGCACGCCAATGTATGGTTCCCAGACACCCATGTACGGTTCAGGCTCTCGTACCCCAATGTATGGGAGCCAAACACCCCTCCACGATGGTAAGACCAGTCAAGAGGCATCACTTAAGCTTCCCCATGTACTGTGGTTTTTTGGCTGTTTTTCCAGAAGTCTGATTTGTTACAGGAAGCCGAACACCTCACTATGGTTCCCAAACCCCGCTGCATGATGGAAGCCGGACACCTGGGCAGAGCGGAGCTTGGGACCCCAACAATCCCAACACACCCTCAAGGCAAGTGGGAAACATTCACATACATTATAAACCAGTTTAACTTGGATTTAATGCTTCTGTTTGTCCCAGCCTTAATTTTCTTTCCTGTGCAGGACGGATGATGATTATGAGTTCAGCTACGATGACGAGCCTTCTCCGTCTCCTCAGGGCTATGGGGGCACGCCTAATCCTCAGACCCCTGGCTATCCAGAAGTACCCTCGCCACAAGTCAATCCCCAGTACAATCCCCAGACCCCTGGAACTCCAGCAATGTGAGAGAATTACTGGACATGTATTAGTACATAGTTGTACTAATTTTGGCCTGATTTGATGGACTTAAAGAATAAATTGTTGTATAATTGTTCTGCAGGTACAACACAGACCAGTACTCCCCATATGCAGCTCCATCTCCGCAGGGCTCTTACCAGCCTAGCCCCAGTCCTCAGAGTTATCACCAGGTGGCCCCGAGTCCAGTGGGTTACCAAAACACTCACTCACCAGCCAGCTACCACCCCACACCCTCACCCATGGCATACCAGGTACCATCACGTTTTTATGTAGAGACTGCTTTGCTTATACAAATGAGGTGTAAATTAATATGATGGTTATGACCTTTAGGCAAGTCCGAGCCCCAGCCCGGTAGGCTATAGCCCAATGACTCCTGGGGCTCCATCCCCAGGTGGCTACAACCCTCACACCCCTGGCTCAAACATCGACCAGACTTCCAGTGACTGGGTCACTACAGACATCCTGGTGCGTGTGAAGGACACATTTCTGGACGGAGGAGTCGTCAACCAGACAGGCGTCATCCGCAGTGTGACCGTAAGCTCTGCGTTTGGTGTTTTTTTTCTCTTTTGATTGTCATGTTTACTTTCTGGTACTACATTTATTTTCCATGACAATAATTATAATTTTATTAAACTAACATTATGCAATGTATCTGCAGGCCCTGACATCTTGAGCTAGAAATGTTTCGGGTAATAAATTAAAAAAATGACGTCGTATAACATAGTTGTGCAAGTGTACACACCCCTTAACTGATACATTATTAAAGCACCTTTTGCTTGTAATACAGCACTCAGGTTTTTTTTTTGAGTAACAGACTGAGGTTTTTTCCCCACTCTTAATTGCAAAAATTGTCCAGATCTATCTAATTGCTAAGGGATCTCGTGTGCACAGCCGCCTTTCAAGTCATTCTGCAGGTTTTCGATAGGACTGGGCCATTCTGAAATGTCAATGTACTTTTTCTGAAGCCGTTAATTTGTTGACTTGGATTTTTGCTTTGGGTCATTATCATCCTGGAAGGTGGAATTTTACCCAGTTGGCTGTCTAGAAAGTTATACATTGGTCTCGTCTAACTACAACACTGTGCCACATGGTTGGGGTGATTTAAGCAGACATCCATTTTTTTCCCCTCTCCATGTGAAAAGGCTTCTGTCTAACCACCCTATGTCATAGCCCATACATCTGAAGTATTCGCCAGATATTCCTCCAGCTCCTTAATTGTTGCCAAGGCCAATTGTTCCATCATTGATGGAAGAATGAATCATGAAGTATACCAGTGAATTCTAAAAGAAAATGGCAGAACATCAGCCAATTAACTGAACCTCAAGAGAAAATGGGTCATGCAGCGAGACAAAGACCCTAAGCAGTCAAGTCGTTCACCAAAGAATTGTTAAAGAAGAATCACACAGAAAACATGCAGAAGTGTAAACTTCATGTTTTGGAAAGGCCAAGTCAATGCCCTGTCCTTAATCCAGTAGAAATTGTGTGTGAGCAGTTCATGTCAGGAAACCCACCAACATCCCATATCTGAAGCTGTTCTGTATGGAGGAATGGGCTAAAATCCTCTAAGCCGATGTGCAGGTCTGTTTAACAGTTACTGGAAATGTTCAATTGCAGTTATTGCTGTGCATGAGGGTATGAATGCAAGGTTCATATACTTTTGCCACTCACAGATATGTAATATTGGCTCATATTCTTCAATAAATAAATGGCCAAGTAATAATATTTTTGACTTAATGCAAATGCGTATGTGAGGCAGTAGGCACTTATCTTCTGGACTCGGTTTGTGTTTTGCACACAGGGCGGCATGTGCTCAGTCTATCTGCAGGACACGGAGAAGGTAGTCAGCATCTCGAGTGAACACTTAGAGCCTGTGACACCCACCAAAAACAACAAGGTACAGTTGGTTTCTCTTACTGATCAGCTGAGGGACAGTGGAACATAAGTTTAGCACTGATGTGAGGGGGGAAAAAATGCATACCACTGCACTAACTAATATATTAACTATCTACAAGTATCAGTACATATAGAAATATTTTGACAAATGCTAACATAGCCAAACAAATTAGCCTATCTACTGCATTTTCATGTTACGATGTCTTTGCTTGGAAGTGCTTCGTTTACCCATTTCATTGCAGAAATGTGGCTAGTCAGCTTATAGTAAGTAAATCTTTTTGTTTAGCACGTTTCTGAACCTTGGTTACAAAGCGCTTTACTACATCTGAGGCGTGTTCAGCGGTTCTACCAATGTGTATCATTACCTTACCAAAAGCTAGCAAAAAAAGTTAGGCTTTTTAACATGTAATGTTGGCTAACAGAGCCTGGCTCTCTTGAGAAGTAGCTAGCCAGTAACCGACAAGATGGCGGACAAAGAGGTAATGCTTCTTTCATGCGCTTGAAATCAACAGCTCATATTTTCCATAATTCTGAGAGCACCGAATTCTTGAAAGTTCACCTCAAATGCTTGCACTATGTCGCATTTTGCATGTCGCAAGTTTCAATCCTATGTTAAAATAATTTCTATTCGTGACAAGAAATGATTTAAAAGCTTTTCAAGAAATCTGTCGTGCTTGACCAAGGCGAGAGGTTGCAAAGTGCATGTGCAGGACATTTGCAAATAAGTCATTCAGTAAACATTATTGTAGCTAATGAAACGTGAGCAAACATTACCTAACAGAAACTGCTGTGATACCCGAATCACAAAAGTACAGAAAAATAAAACATTCCATCAAATGTCTTGCTTTAATTAAGCTAAATGTAAATGTAATGGTAATCAATACGTTTATATATGAATAGTGTTCCTTAAATGCTAACTGAATCAAATAATTGAATGCTATAAGGGAGTGCAGTCACAAATTCCCTTTCATTTTAACTTTGTTCTTGGAATAGTAAGCAGTCCTTGTTGGTAGTCCCGCGAGACCTCATGTTAATACATGAGACCAAGCAGTCAAAAATATATTCAGGAGCTTTTCCATGTAGTGCTTGGAGCATGAGCACCAGCAGTCTAAACGTAATCCTATAATTCACTGGTAACCAGTGAAGAGAGCCAAGGATTGGAGTTACGTGCTTCCTGCATTTTATCTTGGTTAGAAAACAAGCTGCTCCATTCTGGACTAACTGGAGATGAGCCAATGATCCTTGACTAAAGCAAGTAAACAAAGAATTGCAGTGATCCTGAAGTGATGATACAAATACATGGTCTGAGTTAGCTTCAAAGAAGGGTTCAAAATAATGTATAAATTTCAGGCAATGGGGTTTCACATTAAATGCAAAAAGGCTAAGGGCTACATGCAGTGTCCTTGAAATACAGTCAGGGGCAAGGACTCCTGTTTTTTTTCTTCTTTTAACTTGAAGTTGCATGACATCCAGTCTTTAATGGCTGAAAAACATTCCTTTAGATTGGCTAACCTGCTGAAACGGTGAGGTTTTACCGAAAAGTATGGTCGGATATCATCAGCATAAAACTGAAATGAGACATTAAACTACCAGATTAAAATACCTAGAGGAAGCCTATAGAGGAAAAGAATAGATCCCTGAGGCACTCCACAGGTAAAGGCAGCATGAGCAGCTGCCTTGGCCCCAACAGAAACGGAGAATTTCCTGTTGGCTAAATAAGAAAAAAAAACAATTAAGTTCCAGAAATACCAGCCCACTGATTAAGCCTAGTAATCACCATGCCACGATCAGTTGCATCAAAGGTTGCACTAAGGTCTAATAATAACAGAACAGGCACTTCTCCTGAATCAGCAGGCATCAAAATATCATTTAATATTAAGAGAACCGTCTCTGTGCTATGCTTTTTGCAAAACCCAGACTGGAATTTTTCAAATATTCTATAATATGACTCTTGTTCAGGAAACGGCTGGACAGATGAGCAGAAAAAATAAATAATCTAGTCTGTGCTCCCTCGTGACTGTTTGCTTGCTCCTGTTCAGCTTTGCCTGCACTGATTGAACAGCCAATCAGAAAACACTCTCCGCAACCTCTGTAGGCCTTAATCGTGCCAACACTGCAAAAGCTACCAGCAACAGCTTGATGTTCAACTGTAAAATATATTCCATGCAGCCTCTAAGCACAGAGTTATTCATGTACAATAATATTTTATTTATTTCCTAGAGCCGTAGAGCTTTCTTTTTTATTCCTGAAAAGTTCACTGAAGGAACACTTAAGATTCGAGTTGATATTATTTACAGACCCATAAACCCATTCAATTCAAGTGACCAACCAAATATTCTTTATAATTATTTATTTCTAAATGTTTTTTATAATCTTTGATAATGGAGGGTTGTGATTTCCAACAGCTGTAAAAAAAATATGGACCTTCTGGCTTAGCTTCATGTACATCAATTTGAGAACCTCATGTCAGAACAGGGCTAAAAATAACAACTGCTGTGCCTGTCAAAACACTAAAAGAACGTTTTTGAATTGTGTGTATTAATGATGTAATGTGTGGACGTGGCCTGTAGGTGAAGGTGATTTTGGGAGAAGACCGAGAGGCCACCGGTGTCCTGCTCAGTATTGATGGTGAAGATGGCATCGTCCGGATGGAACTGGATGAGCAGCTAAAAATTCTCAATCTCCGCTTCCTCGGAAAACTGGAAGTGTGAACAAAAGAACTCTATACAGCCGCATCACGGTCATCGAGATTTTTTTTTTTGTGGTTGTGACCCATCATAGAGTTAAATCAAGAGGTAACTCAAATGACTTGTATTTTTTTTTTTCTTTTTTTTTTTTTAGTCAATGTTGTTTTAGTGGCTATAGATCATCACTGTGATGTCTTGCTTTCTCAGAAATGGAGTCCATGGCAATAAAAAAAACTGTGCACTGCTTTAAGAAATTCTTTCAACATGATTCATGTCCCGTGGCTGTATGAACATCTGATTCTTACCTTTACAGTCTTATCACTTGCTGCAAAAAAAAACCCGGTTTAAGTCTCTTGATACTGATTGGCATGTAAGGAGATTACTCAGGGTAGCATGACAGCTTCACAGTCGATAGCGGCGAGATCACTGACTAATGTGTTCAGGTGCAAGGTTGTTTTGGATGTTCGTGGTTTATAGGGAAGTAGAAAATGGTGGTGTTTGTGGGACAGGGGTGTCCGTAAGAAGTGTTAGTGACCCTGCTGTTCTTGAGTTCCTCAGTTGTCTGGCATCCAAGAGTCACATTCTTGGCGAAATAGATCTTCAACTGCACCCATGCCTCTCTTTCCTAAATAAAAAAAGCAAGAGAGCTTCTTGTTTATTCCACCTCAACAGAGATGAATTACTCTTTCTTAAAAGAGTACAGCCATCTCAGTGCTTTGATTATTAATTATGTAGGTGAAACATTTCCTGAAAGACTAACTGTAATAAATCCTGTGCTGTCTGGAGGAGGCATGCGGAATGCTGTTAATTATGTTTTGTGTCACCACATTTCTCAGCCATTCACCTGTAGTCTCTGATTATAGCAGTCAGTTAATTTGAGGTGCCTGCACATCCATCATGCAAAACTCTTTATTTTAGCTGGCAATGATAACCACCTGATTATCCCATAATTAAGAACTTGAATGGAACGGAAAGAAAGGTCTTAGGGGGAGATAAAAGTTGGAAGGGAACCCACATGCTGCATTACACAGTACTAGGAACTCAGGAAAAGTATCAGTCTAGGAATTGTGCAATTTAACAGTCCCCTAAGGCAGAATTCCCTAGTGTCAGATTTGAAATGGCGGCGTCATGAGCAGGGTGAGCAATGCTCGGTTTTAATTTTTTATATCAATTTAAATTTTTATAACGCATGCTGTAAAATGTTTTCATAACCAAAATAATCTTCTTGGTATGTGTAATGCAGCCTACTACCCGCCTTGTTAATATTACTAGAGAACTGTGAAAGGTTTTCTGAAATGTTCTGGTTTCAAAAACATGGCTCATGCTGCTGTAGTACATCCTCTAACAGTGATTTTCAAATTCCACTATTGGCATAGTATAACCAATGAACAGTATAACCAAAAAAACTTGGGCTGTGTCAGGAACTCCGTGCTAGATACTGTTTGTGTATTGATCATCATGGAAAAGTAGTAAGCAGTATGATATGCATGAAAAATAAACATTTTGCAGCACACAACAGTTGATATGCTACTCTGGTGAGAATGTCCTGCACACAGCCAGAGTTTACTTTGTTGGCTACGGCATCCCATGATGCAACACGTCATTTCCAGCTTCCCAAAATTTTCCAAAAACATGATGGACAGTGGATGTGGCTTCCTCTCCTGCCCAAATGTAAAATAATAAATAAATTGCATATTTTGGTGTACTTCATACTTTTCTTGTTTTTTTTTTTTTTTTAACAGAGCAAATATCCCAACAACTAGCAAATGCTAGCTAGCTTAGCTTACTAATGTAACTGATTGCATTTTGTTTGCTAGCTAAGCTAGACGGTATTTATACATGATGCATTGGTAAGGCTGCTAGTTAGCATTCACGGGATTTTCCGCCACCAGCCCCCTGTGTGACAGATGTTACTACACAAACAAGCTTTATTTATTTATTTATTACGGATGTACTAGTGTAGTACACTATATGGTAGTTGTCAAACCTGCATGGTACAATGTATATGTGCAGTAAACAGTGTATACCGGGCCAGTATGCAGTGTGTAGTACACCCTTACGGAATTCCGAACACAGTCATGGACAGCCAAACACATCTAAAAAGTGATGCAACCACAGGTCTAGCGCCCCTGCTGGCTGGCTGCAGTATAATGTATAGCCCTGCCCATCCCCATGTGTTTCAATGACAAAACAGCCTATATTCATTACATCTAAACTGTCATTCCACCTACAGTGGCTAATTCGAACAGTTACATTTCCCTATTCTGATTATTGCACACTTTGTTTGTTTTTTTTAATGAGAAATTAGTTTTTAAAACGTTACTGTAAAAAACCGTGTCGGCACACTTGGGAATGAAGTGATTGACTGCGGTGGTGATGTTTTGAACCTTGGTATTAGGAAAGGGGGGGCCAGCCTACCAAATGAGCAGGTGTTTGAGACTCATCTCTACTGAGCAAACTCTGGCCCCAAATATGGCAACACGGTGGAGGAATTTTGGATTCATTTCTAAAGATCTGAAGTGCATGGAGGCGTATCAGTTTCCTGCAGCCATCCATGTTCCTTCGAATATCAACTAAACTAAAGACTTAAAAAATTAAACATCCAACACAATGGAATGCAGCATCAGGGTGTGAACTGAAATGCTGGTTTTGTCTCTTAATCCATTCACCGTGTGGGCGTGGTTAATAATTGTAATGCAGCCAGTCACTGAAGGACGGTGAAGACATTTTTGCTTGTCATGTTGTCCACCATATTTCAGCATGTACCAGCGTTATTATCTCACCTTGTCATCCTTCACGCATTGTAACACAAAGTTATCTCCAAACAGTGGTTCCAGTGCAGCATGCAGGTCATCAGGCTAAAATCACAGAGTAATGCATCAGTTGTTGACATTTTAGTTGTATTGTACTGAGTATGAAATGTCATGAGTACACCTGTATCTGTACCTTATAGGAAACATTGCAGGAAGGTTTAATGCCTGCATTTGCCAAGGCACTATTTAGAAGTCAAAATGAGAGTTAATATTGTAAGTCCATCTTTCCACTGCTGCATCCAAAACTAAACTGTGTACTGTTGCAATATATTACGACACCTACTTGTCAACGTCGAAGAGCAGCCGGAGCTTGAGGACTGTCTTGAAGTAAAGAAATGGAGAGCTCATATTCTCCACACAGCCTGCACATGTTCCGTGTTTAAACCATTCGTCTTTCCTGCCAACAGCCATGAAAAATTAAAACCAATCCGTCCTTAAAGATGAGATAAAACCCTTTAGATGTCATTAACGAGTAAGGAATAAATCATTACAGACTGTGCTGTTTCCAAAAAAATATCGATACCTAGTTATTCCTCTTATACCACATAAATGTGCCATCTATTTATTCATTTATTAATGAATGACATTCTTTTTATCCATTATATTTAATGTTGTAGAACATCCACAAACATGTTAGTTCCTGTACATTACAGCCTCACCTAGATTTCTTTTTTTTCTCTCTTCAAATTAATAAGACAAAAGATTGCAGCTTATGTTCTGGAACAACTGGAAAGACATCCATTCTGGAGCCTGGAGCTTTACCATGTCAGTAATTATATGTTGTTTTTTCCTTCGCTTAATAAGGTCAGTTTTATCTGATAAATATTTCTTAGGCATAGGTTATGGGAAGTTCCAACAAGCCTTTTTATTCTGCTATGTAAGTGATCTTACCTGTTGCAATTTCAGAATAATAATAAACGATGTGACACAGTGACAGGAAACACTCTATATCTCATCACCACAGCATTGCATATTAATCAGACATGTCACAGGTGATAAGTTAAAATACACAGACAGCCTGTGAGATTTTGTACACATTTATGGTGTGGTGCTTCAGACCAGGCGTCATTACCAGAACGTAAAGTTGCTCCTTGTTTTTATGAATGAAGGCCAAAGCTGAGAGAGTTCTGGCTCCAACTCCTGGAAAAGGATTAAATATTTAATAAAACAATCTGTGGTGTTTATTTAGCTGGTCTGTTCTACAGATTAGTGCATGTGATTACCTGAAGATGAGAATGAAATATTGGCCAACAGTTACAGCAGTAATGAGCCTTCAATGGCCTTCGAGAACCACATGAAGAAAGGATCAGGCATTTTCACAGGAACCTTTTTAAAGCTATATTGTAAATGGAATGATTTCGCTGAACAATGTTAGGGTAATTTCACACAAACAAAAAGAACCTGAACTGATTTGTCCATCCCTTAAATATTTACCAAAGGCCATGGATGGTCCACTCCTGGATATTCAGTGGTATCCTGCAAATGTTTTTATTGTCGATGATCTACAGAAAAGCAGCAGAAATAGGGTAGACACATGAAAATACAGACTTCATATAAGTATTTTCAAGATGCCCATCAAAGAAAGCATGTGTCTGTGTTGTGTGATAAACACACACATACATATTTATTTTCGGTTAGACTATTTTTCTCTTCACTACTTTATGACTCACCAGACAGAAGCTTCCAGGCCACTGCAGTGTGAAGAGCATGCAAGTCCAGTTACAAGAGCTGCACATAGACATTTTGAATTTAAAACTGTCTTTGAAATATACATTTAACCCATTTAATGCATGGTGTTCAAGGTTGTTTTTGTAAATATATTTGATGAACTGTAAAGCACCTTCAAACTGCCCTAGTGTTATATTATCCTGATTATTTATTACTCCATTAAGTGGTGCTCCTGCAGACCAACTTGACTGACTGTGGCAGATGCAAGGCATTTCTGTATAAATTCGCCACACACACAAAAGAAAAATAAAATCCACAGGCATTTGTGTTTACTAAAGAAAAAATTAACCACAGGCATTTCTGTCTAAACTAGCTACACACAAAAAAAACCCCAACCAAAGATCATGTTTAATGAAGAACGTATGAACTGAAGCATTCGTGACTGTAAAAGCCAAAGTGGCAAACGCAGGTCCCATACTAAGACCTTTGAGAATTGAGATTCATAGATTGATGCAAGATATACCATTGCAGAAGAGGGAAAAAACAAAAACAACTAACCACTGTGCTACCAAGTAAGTAAATTTGAACATGTGTGTGAGTGGATGAACTTGCAGTGTGTGCAAAGGATCAACACTGAATGAATATGACCGTTTTAGACACCTATAAGCTATTTTGTCTCTGAACATGGCACTTGTAGGTTTGTGATGGGATTTGTCAACCACTATGCCATGGAGAACGCTGAAGCAAGTGTGAGAAATGTTTACCTAAAAAATGGAACATTTCAAGAACATTGTGAAACAAACACAAATGAGTTAATAAAGTGATATTTTAAGAAAAGTTAGAAAATATTGCTACATGTCACTGAAATATTTGTTATAGCGCCTCCTAGTGGCACGAAATTTGGGGATCGTCCACAGAATGTGACGTTTCAGACAATGCATTGACGAGATATTAGACATCTGTACTTTACCATGTGAGGAAGACTGATTTGCTTGTATAATCAAAACGGATTGATGTACTGAGATTTTTTTAAACAAGTTATGATCGGCGAGGTCTGTAGATAATCCTGATGAAGTTTTGGAATGATTGGTCTAGCGGTTTCTGACGAGATGTTGAACAGAGGTTTTTGAGAAAATTGAAAAAAAAACGACGACATTTTTAGAGCAGAAGATCCATGAAGCAAATATTCAGATGACTTGAGAAATTCAAATACGCATAAATATGTCCTTTTTGAGAGCAGTGACTTTCTCTTTGCAACCCTGCAATGTACACCAATGTTGTTCAGTGTATTCCTGATGGTGAACATTAATATTAGCAAATGATAGATTGACTATTGAAATTGCAGACTATTACACGCCTTGCTCTTGGAGTGATCTTTGTTGGTGGACCAGTCCTGGAGACGGTAACAATGATCTTGAATTTCCTCCGCCTGTCTGACTGTTGAGTGATGGAGTCCAGACTCTTTAGAGATTGTTTTATCTAATCCAGCCTGATGAGCATCAACAACTTTTTTCTGAGGTCCTCAGAAATCTCGTGTTTGTTCCATGATACCCTCCCAAAAACTTGTGTTGTGAAGATCGGACTTTGATAGATCTCTGTTCTGTAAATAAAACACGGCTCTCACTCACACCTGATTGTCAAGACCAAATTTGTGTATGGATGAGACCAAAATAGATCTTTTTGTTTTAAATGAGAAGCATATTTGTAGAAAGGAAAACACTGCATTCCAGCATAAGAACCTTGGTACGGTTCTGGTTTGCTGCATCTGGGAGAGGACAGTTTGCCACTATTGATGGAACAATAAATTCTGTATTATATCAGCAAATTCTAAAGGAAAATATCAGATCATCTTTCAGTGAAGTAAATCTTAAGAGAAAGTGAGCCATGCAGCAAGACAACGACCCTAAAGACACAACACAACTTTTTCTACTAAACACTGGTTAAAGAAGAAGAAAATGAATGTTTTGGAATGGCCAAGTCAAAATCCTGACCTTAATACTATAGAAAATAGCTATGCAAGCAGTTCATGTGAGGATACCCACCAACATCTCAGAGTTTAAGCTGCTCTGTTTCTGTCCAGAGGAACGGACTACAATAGAAGGACTGATCAACAGTTACCAGAAACATTTAGTTGCAGTCATTGCTGCGCAAGAGGGTCTCAAAGCTAAGGTTCACATACTTTTGCGAATCACAGATATGTAATATTAGATCATTTTCCTCAATAAATAAATAAATAAATAACCAAGTATAGCATTTGTTAGGTTCTCTTGATCTACTTTTAGGACTTTATTCATTATTATTTTATGCTTTAGTTCATATTTATGCAGAAATATAAAACATTTTCAAGGGTTTACAAACTTTCAAGCACCACTTTATATTTCATTGCACATATGTTCAGAACAGGAGACTTAAAGGTTTTATGTTAAAATGTGCTGTATATTAAAATGGTTTACAATTGGACCAGAGCTTAAAAATCTGAAATCTTGATCAATTACAGGTTTTTGTTTCTTAACTATTCTATTAATCCTACAGCTGTTCATTTGCCTTTTCGAGAGGTTTCTAAACAGAGCACTGAGCACCAAACAGAGGACACTAAGATTCCTTAACTACCGAAAGAATGCATAAAAGTGTATATCAAACAATTATAGCGGAAGTAGAAAGCGGCAGACATTTATCTTCACTCTGCACAGTGATTTGAATAAGTGAACCTTACTGGCTTATCTCACTCGTGGACCAGTGTGCTTGATCCTGTGTGAGAACCCATCCAATCAGGAGAACAGCAGAACAAACCCAGACGATGGACATTTTATCTGAAGCAATATCAGATATATTAACACTTTCAGAAGCTCTGTAGTGATGCTGAAAGAAGCTCTTACAAGTAAATAAACGGTCATGAATTACCATCAACATCTGTGCAGTATTTACTTACATATTTTATTTGAAAATCACTAATGAGTACTTACACGAAGCCATGATAATGTTGCAGTTCTCGCAGGTTACAGATCAACATCACACTCGGTTCCCTTTTCTACTGATCCTCAAAAAGCAGAACTGCAACAAAACAAACATACATCAGTTTCCATATTTAAACATCAACTGGGAAGTGATACAGTCATTTAGAAGGTCTTGTTAAAGACTGAAAGCGCAATTGACCTTAACATTTACCCACAATGTGATACATCAGGGGTGTCCAAACTTTCTCAAAGGGGGACAGATTATTTTATATTTATGACTGTATACGTACACATATATAATGGAGTTGAAATAAAATAATTACAGGTGTAGTCAGAGAAATAAAAGCCTCTTGGAAGTTTGCTAACTGTGTAACCAGTCTGCTGCCAGCATCCGAAGAAAAGAAAAATTGTGGGAATGCACCGTGGATGGCCCACCATTAAATCACAGGACACCATGCACACACACATTCACACCCAGGGACAATTTTATTAGACAGTTCACCCACTGGTTTGTTTTTGGGAGGTGGGAGGGAATCAGTGAACCTGGAGGAAACCCACACAGGCATGGGGAGAGCATGCACAGATAGTAACCCAAGCTCAGGATTGAACCAGGGAACCTGGAGCTGTGAGGTAGCAACATGACATACTGCACCACCATGCTGCCCCAATGCTATTTACATCTGTTAGTCCTATATGCATTTAAATAGTTTGTAAAATGAAGATGATTTCAAATCAAACCAAAGAATTGAATTAAATATTACGAAAAGCAGCAAACAGTAAAAACCTACATTAAATCAACGACCACACTTTGCCTTTAAACTGGCATTAATTCTCTTTTGTACTCTTCCATACAAGAAAAAGGCTTCTGCATGGATCGGTGTCTGTAGGTCCCACACCACCTCCATAAAGTTAATCTCAGATATCTATACATTATTTAATACCATCTATAGAATTCCTTAATCTTTCTATAATTTATAGTTGAAGAGTGAAATATTTCTTCTATCTTTCTACTGACAGCAATGGAGAGAGAGAGAGAGAGAGAGAGAGAGAGATAAATAGATAGAGCGATCATGGGACAAAGAAAGTCAGTCCATCCTTCTTCAATTCCTTCTTCAATATTTAGACATGTTTTCCTAAAAAGTAAACCAACATTTCTTTATCTTCAGTAGCCACTTTATCCTGTTCAGGGTCACAATTAATGTGGAGCCAATCCAAGGAACACTTGGCATGACATGACAAAACAACCTTGTTGGAAAGTTCAACACAGGCACTATGCACCGAGAGACAATGTACTTTAATCAGGCCACATACTGACATATTTATGGGAGGTGGCAGGAAACTGGAGAACCCAGAGGAAACCCATGAACCTATGTGGAGACACGCAGACTTGCACACAAACAGTACCATGATCAAACCGGGGACCATGGAATAGGTCATGTTGTACTGAATATTTTCGAAAGACAGAACTGATACTATCTTTGTCTTTTACATTTCTAACTTGCTTTGACTAGTCAGTAAGCAAAACTCAATTCTGGGTAGGAAAACGGATAAAATTTTGCAATAATTGAATTATATAGCATAACCGATGCAGTGTATAAATCGTTGTTGAAGTCAGTTTATATATGCTCTTTTAAAGTGAGGTTCAATTTGTTTTGTTTTGAAAGTGTTGGAATCAATTATCTTTAATGTAATCATATCATTATAATTACATGCCTTTATCAACCTGATCACAATGACCGGCTTGGTAAAATGCAACTCACCTTTAACAAATTAAACACTATTCTGAAACTGTGAATACAATTTTACTGAACCTGTAAATAATATAAATGATACTGGCTAATTATTCTATAGCATTAAAATAACCTTCCAACCAGAAGTCAGAACTTTCATACTGAAGTTTACATTTATTTCAAGGCTTCAGCCTACATTCACTTCTCTGTTTTAAATCCCACCAATCACATGACTGCTGTTTTTGTAATGTTTCCAGTTTCACTTGGCCTTGCCAAAGTTAGATTATTGCTTAAGAGTACATTTAAAGTACTCAAAATGAAGTATTCGTGCAAAATGCACATTTGTTCGTTTGGTGTAACTATTTATTAGAAAAATAATAAAATAGTGCAACAACCACCATGACAATGATTTTCTTCTCTTCGTATTTGCTCATAATATTCCATGTTGTGCTTTGTGGTAAGTCTAACGCACAGCATGTGGAGCTGAGTGTAAAGCCAGATGTAGTTTGTTCTCTCCTGTACACCATACTTGGCATCTGTTCAAGAGCTGTCTGGTGTGTGCGCGTCCTTGTATGGCCCCACGCTAGACAAGCAGCAGGACCTTCAGTAGAGAGCAGTCGGACATGAGACACTTGCTGGTAACTTTCGCATTCTTTCCGTATTTTCTTGTTGTTGGCTACAAATCCGTATTTATACTGTAAAAGGGGGCAGGAAAAAGATAATTAAATTTTTTCAAATGGGACTCATTCGTGTAAACAGGCCAATAACAGCTTGACCTCTGCACTACTTGTGTGTGTCTTGTTGGGGAAATACAACTTGTTGGTTTCTGTGTCCTGGACTGACATACGTTAAGAGTTAGTTTTACTGTTCAGGAATGAAATCTTGTAGCATAAAAACATGCAGCAGCTATAAAGAAAATGTGTTGACCAGAAATAACCTTTGTTAACTGATACTGACGGAGCTGCTTTATAAGGAAGCCATGTACAAGTCTGCTACAGAAAGCCTTAAAACAGCTTAACTGTATCATCTTTATTAACTCTCTTAAGCCACATTCGACAGAAAATATGTACAAGACTTTTTGGCTAAACATCTATTTACATTTATCTGATCTAAACATTTATCCCATGCATTCCCTGATTCGCTGAAGATTATAGATGTTTCTTCATGTGGATCTGTTCTTAAATCACAGAAATAATAAAAAGAGGTCACTTCAGTGTCACTGACGCACTCCCGCTTTAGCCTGTGTACATGTGCAATCACACATACGTTATGGACGTTGTGATCTCCTTTTCCCACCCTTATCAGTGATCTGTTCTCCGATTGGTCTGGAAACATGGTGCACAGTCCCGATAGGCTACAAACACAGCCGACTCCATTTTCACTTGCACATTTGACCTTGGACACCATAACGCTCACTGTGTGCCTGATTAATGTGTAGCAAACAGGTGACTGGACTCACAGTACACTCACTGCTGAACTCGAGCAAGCTGGTTTGTGACACAATGTTACCACATTTCTGTCCAAAAGGGACAGGAGGCTACACAGTGCCTATAATCTTTAAACATGGTTAATAACAGCATATTGAGTGTTTAAACCATTTAAGGATCAAGATTTGTAAGAACAGTGCGAACAACGTAATGTAATATCAGGCCATTTACAGTGAGAGGAAAGAAGTATTCGGACACTTTCGTTTCTGTTATTTATTATACACTTACTCCACTACACATGCACTTTATTAGGAATTCATATTCCTGCAGTTATCTAATAGCCAATACTGTGGCAACAGTGCAATCCAAAAATCATGCGGATAATTCATATTAATGTTCACATCAAACATCAGAGAGAAGAAAATGTGAGATCTCTGTGCCTAACTGTGGCTCTGATTTTGGTACCAGATGGTTTGAGTTTTTCAGAAATTGTTGATTTCCTTGGAATTTCACACACAACAGTCTCTAGAGTTTACATGAAATGGTATGAAGAACAAAAAACAGAGTAAACAACAGTTGTGTAGGTGGAAATACCTTTAAGTTACTTAAGAGAGGTCAGAGCAAATGGCCAAATTGGATTCAGCTGCCAGAAAGGACATACAAGAAAAGTTGGGACGTTCTTTAAATTTGAATAAAATGAAAAGACTTTCAAATCACATGAGCCAATATTTTATTCACAACAGAACATAGATAACATAACAAATGTTCAAACTGGG
>JAQQZR010000003.1:16953486-16964268 GCA_030068235.1 Notoglanidium macrostoma | reverse complement strand
AAGAATGTCAAATTTGGATTCGTCTGACCATAGAACACTTTCCCACTTTGAAACAGTCCATTTCAAAGGAGTCTTGGCCCACAGGACATGACGGAGCTTCTGGACCATGTTCAAATATGACTTCCTTTTGGCATGTTAGAGCATACAAAATCTTTCTAGACAATTGAGTAGTTCCAAATTCATGGCAACAGTTTGGAAAAGAACCACATATGGTGTGATAGTCAGGTGTCCACATAGTGTAGATCTGGGTTCACACACACAATGTAATTTGACTTTATACGTGACTAAACATATTCATAAGCATTAACAAAGATCTGTTTAAACAACAAAAAATATATAGGGTAAAAAATAACCAAATTTGTTGCAAAGCTCTTGTTGGCAAGAACAGTTAACAGTAAAAATTAACAAAGTCTTTGCACCTCTGTAGATCATTTTTTTGGTCCATTTTTCTTGGCAAATCATCTTCTATTCCCCAAAGTTATGAGGTTCTCGCTCAAAATCCTTTGTAAATAAATTCAGGAGATCGAATGGCAACCTGCCCAAGGTAGACCTCGCCTCTCATGCGAAGCCAGCCGGGGTTGGCTCCAGCTTCCCCATGATCCTTAACTGATAAGCACTTTCCATGCACTTTCCATGTTTTTTTAGGTAACAGGTTTGAGTTGTTTTTGGCACAATACATTTGGGATCAGTCTTGTCTTTCTTGATAAAATGTTGAACTCTTCTCCCCAGGATTCAGTTTCTTAAACAATGGCAAAAATTCTCCTCTAATATGTCCTGGTGCATTGCTCTATTCATGTTTCCTTCGATAAATGTGTAATGCCCCAGTACTGTTTGCAGAGAAACTGCCCCATATCATGATGCTCTCACCTCTGTACTTCACTGGGTATATAGTGTCTTTGGGATCATACACACAGCCCTTCCTTCTCCAAACATGATGAGCTGAACTATTGTCAAAGAGTTTTGTTTAAGTGTTTTGTTCTGAAGGAGTTCTGATTTATCTAAATGCTTTTAGACATGCATTAGTGTGCATTCTATTCTCTGTGTAACTGTTGTTCCTGTTGCTTTCCTTCCTTATAATTTATTTGACAGCACATTTTGAAATCTCAGGTTTACACCAGTCCAGGGACATCCCATAACGTTTCCACCTTAATATTCTTGAACAACTTGCAGTCACGTGCATTGTTAAGGCCTTTGCTGTGATTCTTTAGCTTTTTCCATTCTAGTCTTATTTCGGAAGCTCCTTTGGCCATGATTGCTACTCATGCTGTGAAAACTTTCTGAACCACTGACGATGGCAATATCCCTTCTGATGACAGCAGAAGCAAAATGTTTGCAGCATGTCTATCTATCTATCTATCTATCTATCCACTTTAATAGGAACACCTGAACATTCATGCAGTTATCAAATCAACTGATCATGTGGCAGCAGCACAATGCATAAAATCATTCAGAACGGGGACTAAGTGTGATCTTTGTGACTTTAATGTGGGATGGTCTCTAGAGATTTAACAGAATGGTGTGGAAAAAAAACAACACAGAACACTAAGTTAGCGACCGCTCTATGTATGGAAACAGCTTGTTGATAAGATAGATCAAAGGAAAATGGCCAGATTAGTTCAAGATGCCAGGAAGGGAGTAATTACTCACATCACTCTTTCCAACATGATGAGCAGAAGAAAAAATGTGGAAAAATCACCTAGTCTTTTTCCAGTATGTACAGGTTGGGTGAGCCTATGATAGCCTCAGTTTCCTGTTCTTGGCTGACAGGAGTGGAACCTGATATGATCTTCTGCTCTTGTAGGCCATCCGCCTCAAAGTTCGATGTGTTACGTACTGTGAGAAGCTTTTTGCTCAACACGGCTGACAAGAGTGATTATTTGAGTTACTATAGACTTTCTGTAAACTCAAACAACAACCCCAGCCACGCTGGCCAACAAAACATCTCTCACACCAAGAACCTGCTCCATCCTCACCCAACTCTGACCTGGATATTGCCGCCTTCTCAATAATTACAAAAACAGGAACAACCCCACCATCTGCAGATTCTGCTAAACCTCCACCTAAACAGTCACCCACATATTTGAGCATGGGCCAAACCTTCATATTCTCCGCCAGCAACTATCAACCCAAGAAGCAAATGTAGCAAAGTACCTCAAAGCCTGTAGACTTCTACAAAGCTATCTCCACTAGAAGTCGGGGACAACAACAACAACGACGACACTATTTCCCCATTCTGATGTGAACATTAATTCTGCATGATTCTATGCAATGTGTTGCAGCCACATGATTGAATGATTAGCTAACTGCATAAATAAGCAGGCCTATTCCTGTTAAAGTGGACGGTCAGTGTATACACATGCACACTTTTTAACTATTCATTTTGTTTTTTTACATATCTTTGTTTATGCTCATGAATACATATTTATAAGTTCAATGTCAAAAACATTTGAAATGGATATATGCACTGCAAGTATATTAAATAACTTTTCCATAAAGGGTCAGAATACTTCCTTCCCCTCACTGTATATGTATCATGGACAGGAATACATGCATCTAAAATTTATACAGTCCATTAAAGCAGGGAACCATAGAAACTCAAAAACCAATAGACTATGCAGCTGGTGTGGTATTGCTCAAGAATGGGAAAAAACAGCACAGTAATATGTTTATTATTCGCTAGCAGTGTGATGAATCAAACAACTGCTGGTCTCCACAGCTCAGCTTAAGCACACAGGTTTCAGAATACTGGACTAACTGACTAATATATCTGAATGAAATAATCTTACTCTTGTCCACCTATTGCCCATAGGTGTGAATGCGAGCGTGTGTGGCTGTTTGTCTGTGTTGGCCCTGTGGTGGACTGACCTGGACCTGCCCAGGGTGTACCTCGCCTCTCGCCCGAAGATGCTGGGATTGGCTCCAGCTTCCCCGCGAGCCAGATGGATAAAGCAGTGTAGATAATGGATGGATGGATGGATGGATAGATGATTGACATGTCTATATAATGTGAGAAAGAGTGCAGTGAATCATTAGTGGCAAATTGTTTTGGGGCAAAAAAGCAACTGTAACTGGGCAAGTAGCTAGCTGAAAACATTTATTAAGTTATTCTGGCAAATGAAATGTTGCCAATGTCAGTAAAATCTAGAGAAGGCTCCAATCCAAACATACACACAGATAATAAATGTAACAAATATAGCCTGAAATATCAGAGAACAGTTTGTAGAGCAACAATGGAAAGCATTTTAAAGTAGCTCATGCAATAACAACATTAGCCATGTGGCCTGACATTAACGTCCCAGCAGTGAGCTATTCAGCACAGCAAAGTGTGGGAGTTGCTGTTGTGTCTTACGTGAATTCTTACTTAATGTTATATCTTTGTGGACATGAAAACACTAAAGGCCGCTTTTTTGGAAGAACTGGATATGTTCACATTTAAAGAGACGAAGACTTTTTTTCCTCTTGTCAGGATTGTTTTTATCATATTTACACTGTTATTTTTATTTATATTTGCAAGTGTAAGTGATTTTTGCATGAATATATAATTATAAGTGAGTATAAAAACATGTTTCGTGTTTAGCTTTCCCTGTATTTTTAAATCAAGTTCTTCGATTTAAGAATCACTTTAATACTTTGAAATAGATTTTAATGGAAAAAAAAAAAATCAGACGGGTATTGATGTTGAATCATACTCAAGGTTTTAATATCAGTATCAGAAAGGAAAAAGCAGTACTAGTATCTCTAGTAAGTGCCATTACTGTACTTTTTTGTACAGTATCAATTGTCAACAGGATCAATTGTAGATCAGGTAGGTATTTTCAAGCCTTTTCCTTAATGTACAATTACACTCTGTTGTCTCAAAACTTCTTAAAGTCCATAAAACTTTAATTTCCTCCTTTTCATTCATGACGCACAAAAAGCTACTTGAGAATCTTCCACCTGTTCAATGTGAGTAAATTACAAAGCCGACCAATGAGGTGCTTAAAATCTAATAAAATAATAATAAAACAGACATCATGACACGGACACACTGGGTATATTTTAGGCCGAGGCTGATATCCATGATACTTACTCCATTATCCAAGTTCCAGCAAATTTAAAATGATATCAAATCTGTAAAAGGAGTTAAAGTATCAAATATGCTCTGACCAACAAGACTGTCTTGTGTAAATACAGATGTTTAATGTTTAACTCAATTTCTTAACAATTTCTTGTGCTAAAAGTGTGGGTGTAAACATTTTCATTCATGTAAACAGTGAACATTTCTAAGTTAGCTCTTTGTTAGGCCAAGGTCTGTCCTATACAGTATTTGCTCCTTGAAAGAGAAGCCCAGGTCAAGAACATGAGATCATTAGCCTAGCTTAAACTAAACAGAATTAAAGAGATCACAGGATGGGCATGAATCCTTCACTTTCTTTTCCTAGACATCTGTATAACAGATCATAGAAAAAAAGGCTTTTTTCCATAAACTTCAAAGAGAGAATCTTTTCCATCGCACAGAATGTTCTTTCCATTGCACTGGCAGCACTGAATTTACTGAAACTCTGCAGGAAGAAGGGGACAACGCAATGTCATTGACAATATACACTACATAGGAGCACGGTGTATGTGAAGATCTGTCCACCCAGACCCCTATGTACTCGAGAACATCCCTTTTCAAATTTAGCCCCTCCAGTTACGATCACGTCCTCTCTTCTGCAAAGGCTTTCCGCTAGGTTTTGGAGCATGGCTGTGGGGATTTGTGCTCATTCAGCCATAAGAGCATTAGTGAGATCAGGCAATGATAAGTGAGGAACGTGAGGTGCGGTCAGTGTTCCAGTTCGTCCCGAAGGTGTTCAGCGGGGTTGAAGTCAGGGCTCTGTGCAGGACACTTGAGTTCTTTCATTGCAATTTTGGCAAACCGTGTCTTTATGGAGCTCACTTTGTGCACATGGTCATGCTTGAACAGGCCTGGGTCCAATATTTCCAGTCAAGGGAAATCTTAATGTTACAGCATACAAAGACATTCTAGACAATTGTGTAATTCCAAGCTTATGGAAACAGTTTGGGAAAGAACCACATCAGTCAAAGTTTGGACACACCTTCTCTTTCATAGGTTTTTCTCTTTTTTTTTTTTGTTTGTTTTCTACATTGTAAAACAATACTGAATACCTCAAACTCTGAAGCAACACATATACTGAATTATGTAGTAAACAAAAAAGTGTAAAAAAACTAAAACAAAATACGTTTCATATTTTAGATTCTTCAAAGTCGCCCCCATTGAGCTTGATGATATTGTGGGCATTATCTTACCCAGCTGCATGAAGTCGTCACCTGGAATGCTTTTCAGTGAACAGGTGCGCCTCGTTAAACGCTTATTAGTGGCATTTCTTGCCTTCTTAATGCGTTTGAGACATACAGTAACTAGTCAATGGTAAATGATAAAAATACAGTATTTTTTATATTGAACAACTGTAGTAATCCATATTATGTCAACAACCGCTCAACTAAGTAAATAGAAACAACAGTCCATCATTACTTTAAGACGTGAAGTGTCTTTTAAGTAATAAAAATAAAGAAAAATAACCATTGAATTAGGAGGTGTGTCCAAACTTTTGACTCGTAGTGTAGGTGTGATGGTCGGGTGTCCGTATACTTTTGACCACATTGTATAATAAAATCTATATACATAGGTCAACATATTTCATTCGCTTGGGGGAGTTTTCCCCCCCACGATCATTGAAACCAATTGTCTCATGCTGGCTTATAACAGTTGCATCTAACAGGCATAATCTTCCCATGTTGATCGGAATATAACGTACATTTAATGTAAATAAAAATACTTTGTATGAACTTTCATCAGAGCCTTCAACGGGTGGCCACCAGGGCCTTCAATACAACAGCCAGGCAGATGAGGAACAGGGTTCCGGAGAAGCAGAAGCTCTTCCAGGTGAGCTGCATTTTACAGGAAACATACTTTCCTCAATTAATAAACTGTACATTTGTATTGAGCTCTTTCCAGTTTTCTGCTCAGTCCAGTATACAGATAAATAGTGTGATTAATGTAGTGTAGGAGAAGAAACAGGACTGCAGGTACATTAAACCAATCCTGTGTTTTTCAGGAGGATAACGGTTTGCCAGTCCACATCAAAGGGGGAAGCACTGATATGCTACTCTACCGTGTAACCATGACCCTCACTATTGTTGGTAGGATAAGGAATCCTTTGTTCAAATCAGTGAACCTGGTCTGTGGCTCTCTTCAAGCCAAGTCTTATCTGTCTGGTTCTGTTTAGGTACTGGATTATCCTTTTACTGGCTTCTGGTAGCCTCAATGCCTAGAAACAAAGCAGAATAAGAAGAGGATCTGGGAGAACTGTTCATGTGTCATGAACTCTGTTAAAATAACCTTCATGTTGTACAGACAATCCTGATTAAAGAAAATCTTGATGTATAGTGTGTATAAAATAAATTCTGTCACTGTGCTTCTTTTATACACCAGTACTAGGGACTTCACATAACACAACAGTAAAACATTCTTCAGAGCAAGGCTTTTCTTGGCATTGATTTGGCTGTCACCTAAGCAATTGGGGAAAACACAGTTCTACTCAATGACTACATATGGGTGGAGATAGTTACAGGAATTCAAACTTGAAGCCAAAATGTCTCTGAGGCCCTCTAGTGGAGGACAATTGTGAAGTACATTTTTCAACTCTGGCAATTCACAGGTCAGTTATTGGGACAGGTGGCAAACGTAAATTTCAAATGATATATTCCCAAAGTATTTTTGAGTAGTGCTCAAGCTCAGTTGATGATATCTCCCCCCATAAAAGGGTGTGGTTGATGAGGTGATTGACAGTTTTACATTACATTCCGGCTTCATGAACGCACATGCACAATAAAATCCATTGAATCCAATGGACTCAAATGATCTCTGAAACAGTTTATTCAACACTGGGAATTTTACTGTGTCCACTTTCCAACATGGATCTGAAGCTTGACAGTTCTGTAGCAAACCTATGACTTGTTCTGCTGTAAACTGTTCTAACAGGAGCTCAGCAGGGAGTACTTTGCAGTTATTTCAGAATGTTGTTAATTCTGATGTCTTGTAATACTGTTATTTCATGTTATTATAATTAGCAATCCAACATGAGTGAAGTGGTGGCAGAACCCCAGACAGCCAAGACTAACTAATAACAATTTACTATATGAGACAGTTATTCCTTTATAAACATACTTCATCAATAGTAGGAGAGGCACATTTAAAAAAAACAAAAAAAAAAAACACTTCTCATTTCAGCTGGGTAAATTGCTATGGTGTCAGAGATAGATAAATATCATGGAGAGCAGATCAAAAATATATTGTTTTGAGTGTAAATGTTGACTGCTGTTTACCAGTATATATTACACTGCTTACATTCACTGCTTTCCTACTCACATTACTTTGATTAAAATGATAGATAATGTCAGCTAGCTAGCAAATGATAACTCTGGCAGTCATGAATCAAACCTCTGAAGTCTTCTCACAACAGTAAAATCAATATACCCGAAAAATTATGTGACTACATTTTGCATTTTATATGTTAATTAATAACACTGAACTGTCCACTTTGATTTAGATGGTGCTGAATCTTATGTTGCACTGAAGGCAATATCAGCTTCAGGTAATATGTGTATCTACTGTGGATGCTCTGGCTAAAGGGCCCCAACTATGCAGACAAAGTCTACAATTTTCACAAGATGACTCCTATTTTGACCCAGAAAAGGTTTTAAAACTGCACTATGAGAGTGAACGGTGCCATGTTGTCCAGAATTATTTAGATTCTGAAATAAATAAGTGTAATGCGATAACTTTCGATTTAGATCTGTATTCAGATTTATGTTCTTTGGGCATAATGAGGCTTTAATACCAAAATTGCACACACTGCTTGCCTGACTTCAGACATCATAACTTATTGCTATTATAAGTGTTATTCAAAGAGTTACGAAGGAATTATACATGCAGACGGAGTTTGCTGAAAAGACGTGCGTCTCACATGCATACAATTCTGACCTTGAACTTACGGTTGAAGTCAGAAGTTTACATACAGCCTGATGGCTGATGGACATGAATGTCATGCCAATATTGGGCTTTCAATGGTTCAGCTGAACTGTTCTTTTTCTAGGCAGGAATGATTCCCCCAGGAAAAAACAACAAGATTTGTGTACAAGCTTTCATTTACTTAGGGTTTTCTGACATCAACACAGGGTCAAAGAAATACATATACCCACTTAGTGGTGATGAAAGTTCCAAAATGTCTCTTGTCCACATATTGTAAACCTCTTAACTTCCTGTTATTATTCATGATTGACTACAGCTTGTAGCTTCCCTGTGTACAACATAAAAAGGGTTTGTTTGAGGAGTACAATTAATGAATCTTGGACACATTTGGGTGTTCCAACAGGACAACGCAGGCTGGATAAAGCAGGCTAATACTAAGCTTTCAACAAATCCTGACCTCAACCTTATGAAAAATAGGTGGACTTTGCTTAAAAATTGGGTCTGTGCCAGGAAACACACAAGCTTAATTGGACTCTACCAATTCTGCCAAGAAGGGTAGTCAAATATCCAACCAGAATTCTTCCCGAAGCTTGTTGATGGCTACCAAAAGCATCTGGTCAAGGTGAAACTTGCTAAGAGATAATTATCCAAATCGTAGAGCTGCATGTACAATTTTGATTCCAGAAACCGCAAAATAAATTAAAACATTTGTGCACCAATTTGTGCAACTCCAGTGAGGAACAATATCAAGTCCAGTACCATAAGTTTTTTGTCATTTTTTTATGTAATCACAATGTCATGTTAAACTGTATGCTTTAGGCTGTAAATTTACTAAAAAAAACAAAACAAAACAAAAAAAAAACCACTACAGTGGATATAAAAAGTCTAGAGTCCTCTGTTAAAACTGCAGCTTTCCATGATTCAAAAAAGATAAATCATGTCAGATCTTTTTCCAGCTTTACTGAGATATAATAACCAACAAAAATCAAGTAATATCATGGTTGCCTATCCTTTTATATAGGGTATGTGACTGTGCTCAGAATGAAATAATCCCTTTCTAACTCATGTTCTAAAATAAATGCTATGGGGCTGCTTCTCTTCAGACAGGACTTCAGGAATTAAGACAGAGGGAATCATGGACGTCTCCAAATACCAGTCTAGTTTGGCACAAAACATGAAAGGATTTGTTAAACAGCTGAAGACTTTTTCACCTAGGACAAAAACAACTCAAAGTAAACAAATAATATTGCCAACTCAAGATAATTTGGCAGACTCGGTGAGTATTACAAACAAATGGAGCTTGAAAATATATTAGTTATGGGGTGTGCACACTTCTGCGACCAGGTGATTGTAAGTTTTGTGTTTTTCTATTTTTCTGTCCTAAAACATTTCTACTGGTTTTTCACTTCAAGTTCGTTGGTCGCTATATCACATTAAAGCTGGAAAAGATACGACATAATTTAACTTGGTTTCAATTTTTTATAATGACAAAAACCTGCCATTTTAAGAAGCGTGTGTAGACTATTTTATCCACTGTATCTAATGCCATTTGAGGCCAATATTAAATCATTTATAATTTTATAAAATATATTTAAAAATAATTTTTTGTTTTTATTTTATATTTAATATAATATCATTATTCAGACACAAAAGAACATTACGGCACATACAGACTGTTTATGTACACAGATGAAGGGAAGCCGGTGGGCGCTCATGTGCACATTTATGGCCAGTTCGAGCTCGCCAGACACTTGTTACAAACTCCAACACGGGGCGCTTGTTCACTAGCAAACGTTCTGCGTTTGGCACTTTGCTCCAAAACTCTACCAGTATTTGCTTAGCTTTTGCTCCTGCTCTCAGTGTTTTGGACTTTATTCTGCTGCTCACTCCAGTTTTGGGTTAATAAAGTCCTGTCTTTTCCACAAGTAACTACATTTGTGCTCCACAAGCTCCCAGTAGGACTATAATAGGTATAATATTTTTTAAGCTAGTTGTACACATCATGCTACTATACTCAAACTCTTTATTGACGTCTTCATGGGGTAAAAACACTGCAGCTATCTGTTAGCTAAATCACAATACTCAAATGATATACAGTTGCCTGACAATATGAAAAATTGCGATGTGATCATTATTAATATATCGCCCAGCCCTTTTCATATTACATATATCCCAAAATTTTTTTTTTTAAATCAGCTTAAGCAGCAGGGTAACCAATTGCTTTATATGAGTAACTTTACCCCGTAAACATGTAATTTATGCACTTCAAGTCTGTGAATAAGGCCCAGTGATTTCTTCTGATTTAGTCTTTTTATTAATACAAAACCATTCAACGGGAATTACAGTTTTTTAACAGTTAAGACAAATTCCAAACATTCATGAACATGCTTTTGAAACCTATAAAGGTGGTTTATATCCAAAGCTCTCTGTTAATGGTTAAATAAAGCCCCTTTAAATCAGTAGGATTAGTGAGGTAGGCATTACAGTAGATACAAATTCATTACACTGAAACTTGAAATAAATAATATACACTACCAGTCAAAAGTTTGGACACACCTACTCTTTTTCATAGGTTTTTCTTTATTTTTCTTGCTTTCTATGTTGTAAAACATTACTGTATACATCAAAACTATGAAGCAACACATATGGCATATAATTATGTGGTAAACAAAAAAGTGTAAAAAAAACCCCAAAAAAAACAAAATATGTTTCATATTTTAGATTCTTCAAAGTAGCCACCATTTACCGTGATGATACAATCGGCATTA
>JAQQZR010000003.1:16903851-16918909 GCA_030068235.1 Notoglanidium macrostoma | reverse complement strand
GATCAGCACCCAAAAATCTATAAGAAACACCCAACAGTGTTCAAGAAGCAAAAACTTTATTGTGCAGTGTTATTTATAACTGCTATGATGGAAGTGATAACAGGAGCTAACTTGGTTTGTGAACATTAAATGTAAACGGCTAAAATGTACAATGTGTCATTCATTAATTAATACAAAATGTTATCGTTTGCTAACTTGTTGTTGTATAAGATGAATAAAATGCTTTGGGACATAGAGTTATAGGGAAGTAATCAACTTCACAGTGGTAAGATTTCACACCACTCTGTGTACTTTCCTTAACAGCATAATTCCAAAGTGTTTTAGTTCTTTCTTACTAAAGCATGTATAATATTTACTATGCAAAACGTTTATAGTGAAAAAAACCATGGGAAATTATGACAAAAATTTAAAGGCATGAGCCACATCTAAACATTCTTTAATGTAGCATGTAGTTTTAGATCCAGCATATGTGTAGTTCAGTCATTTACATTGTATTTTTGGACCTTTACAAAATGTGAAACTATCAAACATTTGCATGAAGGTTGGTGTAGTAGTGCGTAAGAGGGATTTTTGGTTGATTGTTGTCTGCAAATCTGAACCCACTCCAATCAAGTGAACTTTTGATTGGCAAAGCAACTTTACTCACTCGTTCATTAAGTGAGAAATAGAGCCAAGTCAGCTTTGTTTAGTTTGACCCTTTGACCATTTCGTCCTCTGTAAATATGATGTCTTAACCTGGGAAACAAGAGGAAAGACTTTGATGTTAGGAAATAGTGTTCAGTTTGACTCAGCCTCCCCCAGTCATCAGTGGAGTGCGGACAGCTCTCACATTTTCCTGAGTCTTACCAGGCATAAATCTGTACATTGTACACTTAAGCTTGTATCGCACAGAGGAAACTTCACCTCCTATCACCAATCACTGCACAAACGATCCTTATGTGTGTATTCTTGTGAATTATTTAGAGGAATTTTTTTGGCATGCTGATTTGAATAACTCTTAGTGAATTTCGTACGAAGAGTTTGCTAAATTGCCTGTTCTGTATTTCTGGTATTTTTTTTTTCTGACAGGAAGTGCAACGCCTGACTTGTTTGGAGATTTATTCCTTCCAAAATACCACTAATTCTACTTCCCTTTCCTGCAAATGAATGCCCTTTACACTGACACGTCATGGTTTCAGTGTTTAGTTTCAGGCTTGCTTTTTATTCATGGAACGAAAGCTATGAAACATTCTGAAATTGAAATACATTTTTTTTGGGAGACAAATTTGAGACATTTTAAGGAATTTGATATATTTTGAAGAATTTGAAATAAAATAAAAAAAGTCGTACCCTTCCTCTTAAACTCTGCACGCTTGACATGATTAAAGAATTTGAAATTTGATGTAGCATGTACAGCAGGATGCCGTTATATAGATCGATTTGTAAAACATTCCAGAAATGTTAATGGAATTGAAAAGCGTATCAACAATCAGTTTGAGGTTTAACATGGCTCACCAATGTGAGACCATATTATCTAGGATAAACCTAGTCTGCAAATTAGTTTAGAATAAAAAACCCTGAAACATTTGTGTAGAAAAAGATATGGTCAGGGTTAGGGGTGGGGTATGCAGCTGCATTTTTATTCAATCGGATGAAGGACGTCAACCTTGCTTAGTCACATGTGTATTCTTTCTTCCCTCGAGATCATGTTCCAGGCACAGTGCTGACAAAGCTGCCGATATAGCATCATTGAGCAACACTGGGTGCTGCAACAGTCTCTTTGATGTGAAGGCCCACTTCTATCACAACTCTCCTGAGGTGTGACTCGAAGGAAGGAGAGGATCACTGCTGCTGCGAGAAACAGCTTTACCCCCTCGGCTCTGTCTGCTGTTCACACTTCATTTAGTCTTTCATGTTCATGGGAACAGTCTCTTCTAGACAGAAGGACACTGCTGCTTTCACCAAACACAGCAGACATTCCTCAGTTCTGAAATTAAGGACAAATGAAAATGTGGACGATTCAACTTCCACAGCTGATGAATCCCTTAGCTTGATTGATATTATTTCACTGTGACCATGACGTCCCTTTCAATAACAGGTGAATTCTTTAAGCATTAAAAAGTATAACTTAAAGGCGTGTACATTTTGTCTGATCAACCTGGCCTCGCAGGAAACAAATGTTTTAGCAACATTTAAAAACATTTGTCATATTGCATGTTTGTCCATTTTTTTTAAATGTAACATTTGTATCAATTGTCACTTTGTGTGAAATTTGTTTCATAGAGCTGGAAATCTGTCCGTTTTCCCGAAGAAAGGAGCTGATCCATTTCTGTTAAATGTTAAATAAATGCAAATAAATGTTGCTTACAGAAACACATTTCTTCCTCATTTAGGAAACATTCAGTTTATAGATCTTCACAATAAATCAGTTAAAAAGCGTTTTCTGCACCACTCAGTGAGACACACCATCTATTTCATAGAAAATGTTATAAGTAAATACTTGTATATTTATAAATGTGCTTGTATTGAAAATAAAAGGTCTAAGTAAATAAAGATAAATAAAGAAATATTAATAATGTCATAAATAAAGTAAATAAAGAAAATAGATTCTATAGCGAGTTACTTTTTTATTGTTATTTTCCACTCTTCTTTTGCAGGTTAAATTTATTCAGTATACAATATGATTTCTGTTGATCAGTTTCTGTTATGGAAAATTCAGATGAATTTCACATGATTATGTGAGCGATATGTGATGATGTGAAAATGAATGAATAATGTTTTTTTAAAAAAGGAAAAATCACAGGAAATTTTAATAAATGTGTGTGACGTTTTAATAGCATGTGTGTTATTAACGTCAAGGTTGTGTATTTTTCTGTAAGGGTTGTAGGTTTGTATGGCACCTATACAGATGAACATGATGTATGGTATGTCTATCTGTATTTAATCATCAACAAAATCACCAGTTTTCACCAATCACCAAAGACAAAATTGCTTTACAAAACAGACACGACTGATTTCTAGCTTCCGAGAACACCAAATGATGTGTAATTTAGCTGAAATGCACTCCTTCTTTTTGATTTATTGAAATTCTTTTCTTGAATTTCTAAAAGTGAAAAAAAACAACAACAAAAGACACCAAAACACAAACACAGTTGTTGCTTCCTGAAAATGCAGCCTGATTATTTATCATTTATTCTCACAAGCAGCAGCTCATCTTATGTCATTCTTTCAAGAATTGTCTTTCAACGTCTCCCTCGTATTAGTAAAAGGGAGTTTTTGACTGCAGTGTTTCCTGGATCGTATTGACTGGGGGTTGTACAGTGTGAACTTGGCTGTGCACTGTGAAAATGCTTGCTGTGCTAATGCATGATATCACAGTCACAACTATACCAAGAAGTGCACATGCAGGTAGTTTCATATCTTAGTCAAATATGCTTTCAAAAGCTCAAACTAGTTTGTTCGAAACCTTCTTTCAGTTCTTATCAAAGCTAAATTTGTACCGCTTATGAGAACATTTACGAAAAAGTACATTCGCATTCGCATTCACATTTCACATCATCACATATTACCCACGTAATCATGCGAAAAATATCTTCGACGTCGAATCTGTGGGATTTTTCTGAAAGGTGAAGGTACATTTCACCATGTTATACCCTGTAATTGTACATTCGAATTAACCACACATGACTTCATGTGAATAAAATGTAAAAACAACGATAGAATCATATGCCTTATATGTGATATATGAAAAATGTGTGAAATGTAAACGCATCAAATATTCACATGGAAACGATGTGATTTTTTTTCCCACGTGAACTTTGTGTGGGTTTTCTGTAGGGGAAGTAACACTTCATATTTTGGACTTTTCTTTTATCTTGGTGTTACAAAATGTCAATTTGTGTTGGAATGTTTATTTCATTTCTAGCACTAGCAAATTTATTATTCAGCAGTAATTAGGTTTGAGCACAGAAACACATTCAGGGGTTGTGGACGCTTTCACTGTATACGGCATGTTTCTAAGTACTACATTCTGGCAAAATGTATTGTATTGTTTTCCTACCTTTGCTATAAAGACATTTAAAGAACCTTTTGAATGTCACGTGGGAATTTAGCAGGTTGATCTTTTGTAAAATACCCAGAGTTTCAGGACTTGGCATTGGGGTCAAGGAAAGCCATCACTTCTGCATGGACCTCCTCTGGGAAAATCACCCTGCTGGGCACAATAGATTCTTATCACGATTTTTCTCAGAACAAGTTCTTTTGTCTTCCCCTCTTCCTCCTTTCCCACATTGTGATGTGGATTGCTGTTTAAGTAAAGGCAACTTATTCCACCTAGTCAGTGGCATGCTGCTTGGTTAGTAATGCACCGCTTCAGAGGAGGTCTACTGGGTGATACCTATGATTCAAGGCTGTTGTAGATACGAGCTTGGAAATAAATATTCTGAATCTTGGTGAATCACAGGCAGCAGTTTTGTAATGATAAATTAGCATCTGTGATTAGCATCCTGTTTAGTCCCACTTTGCTTATTTTCCCTTTCCTGTTTATCAATACAGTCATCAGCTAATTCAAACACACTGATCATTGCACCACTAAGCCCCGTGACCGCTTTTTACGCAACACTTAAAGGATTTGTTGGGATTTCTTGAGGACCTGTTGAGCTCAAGTCTGATTTACGGCCTTAAGGCAGGACAGGAGCTTGTCATATTCATGATGACTTGATTGATTGCCATCTGTTTAATTCCCTCTTGTCATGTTTCGCCAACACTGCCTTTGTAAGCGAGATGGGTGAGAGACAGGAGGTGATGTACTCTGTGGCTGTCTCCCTTCCCCCCTGCTTGGGAACGAGCAGCTCTTTGGGTCTCCTCTGTCTAGAGGAGAGAGAGGAGGGGGACAGGTGCTCAGTCAGGTCTGCTAGAGTCATCTGTGTTAATGCTCTCGGTCACGCCGGCTCCCAAACTGTTCTTTCCCACGCTGCCTGCCGGGGGTCAAGAGTGGAGCAGGATGCCGGATGTTGGGCTCCCACAAACCCTTGTGATAAAACTTGGGTCCTCAGGTAACATCTAAAATGCGGTCTTCACATCACACTCCATCACCGGTGTTGCTACAGCTTGTCCTTAAGTCGGAGACAAGTAGCAAAATGCTTCTTGCATTTATTTTCTAATTTAATATTGAATATTAAATATTCAAGAAATTGATTTCTTTGTTTTATATTTTTATTCTATGGTCAAGAAGTGAATAAAAGGTCATAAAAAGTCATTTGAAACAACCTCCCAACATAAAAGAGGATCCAGTAAACACCAAAAAGTGACTGATTCCCTCCTTACGTAAATGCTCCTGTATCCAGACCTTTCAAGACCAAAACATTGTTTCACCCTGACCTCTTTGAGCCTGACACCAGGATGTGGTAAAACACGGTGAACGTCATCATGATCAAGCACATGTGTATGTGTGTGGGTGTGTGGGTGTCCATATCCATGTGTTGCACACACAAAACTCCACAGACAGAGAGAGGAAAAGACAGCTCGTAACTCTTTACCTGCCATTATAACAGGTTGGAGGGCACAGCAAGGCAGCAGGAAGCTCAACACAGCATTAAGTTCTGCTTGCACATGCTGATTTACAGCCTCATCCATCCTAACCAAGGCCTCAGTCAGATCTGCAGAAAGCAACGAGGTGTGGAGGGGGGATTACGCTTTCTCAGCCCTACGTCCTGCAGTTTTTGTTTTTTCTTTATGTGAATAAGGAGTTGCTGCTATTGTTTTCTTAGGCCTGAAAGGTACAGACAAAATGATTCCATCTGTTCCTCAAGGAAATAATGAGAAACTATGAGGAAAGCAATCTAACTAACACAATAGTCGTGTTTCAGGACTCTTTACACAGCACAAGATGTTCCTGTAGAAGGGATTCCGTTGGGGTGACATGATATTAAATCTGCTTGTGCTCTTAGAAATACTACATGTTTAGAAAAAAAGGGTCCTCGAGGGTTAATTGAATGGTCAAGCATTCTAAAATGCTTGGTAGCACTTTACTATAAGACCCATTATAAGATAATAATGATGAATTTAATACGTGCAATAATTTAAATAAAAGTGTATCAGGAAAATAATGAAACGTATACAGTGGGGTCCAAAAGTCTGAGACTATTGAAAATGCTTTGCATTCTGTTCTTAACATTTAACTGTAACTATTATTAATGTCTATTCTGTCTATGTATATGTCCATGTGTTACTCATTAACGTTATTCTGTTGTTTCATTGCTTCATTATGAGCTTGATTATGAGCATTCCTATCTGATGAGATAAGGATTAGTGCATGTATTCATTCATTATTATGAAAGTTTGAATGTATTTCTTATTTTCTAGTGTTATCAATACTGTTAAAATTCTTTTTTTAAAAATCACTCTGTAATGATGTACAAAGAATCTTTTAGGGTTCTTCTAGAGGGTCTAGAGGGACAAGCCAAACCACACTTGAGGTTGTTAGATGGATGCTTTTATTTCCCCAAGAGCATTGTAAAAATGAGCTCTTTTTCACTTACATTAAGATTACCATCCTCAAACCAGCCTGGCTCATTAGCCTCTTTAGGCTTCAGAGTTTCCTTTTAACAATTGTAGGAAGTTCTCAGTCTGTACAGTCTGTTATGTTTGCCTTTTCCTTTTAACCTCACATGAGACAAAACCCAGTGTAAAAGTTGTGCATGCCTCAGCTATGTGGGAGGAAAGAAAGTGTGCCTCTGATTACAGTGAAAAGAAGGAGGGTAGTGCTTTGTTTTCTTTTGAAATGGGTTTTGTTGACTTGGTGCCTCATCTGGTTTTTCGGTCTGTTTTGCAACTACTCTGGCTATCGTAGCTTCCACCTTCCCCCATATCCCTTTTCCTCTCTGCACATCCCCTCGGTAAGACCACTCAGTTGAGCCTATATTTGTGTTGGTCACTTCCTAGTTGTTCCGACCTTTGACATCTGGGGTAACAGCAGCTGAAGAGTAGAGGGTGGTGACAGATCCTGACCTCTGAAACAGTTCTACAGCATCTAAGAATCCACTTTCTAATCCTAATCAACCACAACTTCTGTGTTAAAAAAGCACATGTGAAACAGGGCAAGATTTGGGCTGTTGCAAAGAAAAAAAAAAAACAGCCCTCTGATCTTGTACATGCTGCATGCCATTGCCGTGTGCAGTGTGCGAGGGAACATGTGTGCTGGGTTGTGGGTGGCCAGGAAAGTGCTTCCTTTCCTCGAAAAGAAAGAATGGGGTCTGAGGAGTGATGAGTGTGCCAGAATAAGGTTCACTTCCCTTCCCATGTCAGGACCTATAAATATGCTGAAAACAGGAAGCTAACAGGAAAAGAATTGTGGGCAATCTTTAGTCCTAGATAGACACACTAGCCCGGTATCACATGTGCAACTCCCAGGTCCACCAATATACAAATCCGTGCTGGCAAACAGCGAGCCTTAACACTTAAACCTGGGTTTTACCAATTGCAGAGCTGATCTCCGTAAAGTTTTCAAACAAGGCTAACAATATAATTTTGAACCTTGAGCATCGATGTATGTTGAATTAAGAAACAAGTGCCATGCTGAAAGATCAGGGTGTGTAGATGATGTCTATCAGAAACAGGAGCAGATCAGCAAGTGGGGTGTCATTCTTCACATGCTTCTGCTTCTTTTCTGGATGTGCGTTTTTGTGCCCGTATGTGTAATTACAGTTGTGTAAATTCTTTTTCTGCTGTTTGTTTTTTCTTTTGCAAGTTGAATATGTTTTACAAGCTGTGTAATAGATGCAGCGAAATGTTCATAAGGTCCTACCCTTTCCAGTAACTACCAAGTTTCTGCTACTTCACTGGGTGTCAACATCAACAATGTTATCGCCACATCCTTACGCAACAGAATCAGCCTTTCACTTTGAGTGGATTTTTGCTTGTGTACACTAATATCTATCTGTATGAACTCTGAGAGAACCGAAATAAATTTAAAATGGTGCTTCTGAATTGCAAGATAGCAATTATTCCAGGCCAAATTCAGTTGTTTCAGCAGACAAAGGCCAGTTCCGGCAATGACCGGTGTGTTACGGCCAAAAGTGACCCAATCATAAACAGCCATTTTAAAGGGTTTGAATGGGTTTGGAATCTGAGCCAAAAATGAACCAGATGCAAGCAGAGATTGTGTTGCATTTCAATTTGAGGCTATAAGGTCTGCTCTGAGATTTAGGGTTATCATGGCTGCACTGCGGCTGTGTTATGGCGATCAGATTGAAATGAGTTCATCTGTGTTATTCCATGTGAGTAGACACTTTTTGGCCTTAAAACAGTTAATATTGCAAAATGTTCTCATATTTCCCCTTTGCTTGTTTTTCATTATTTCGGTTTCATTTTGAGGTTAAGATCGATGACTGATCTTGAATGATTTGAATGTTTATCAGCCTGATTCAGCCAAGAGTGGGTATCTGGTATTGGATAGATTACAGAATGCCATGAGTGTCAGATGGTAAAATGGATCACTACATGCATTTTTAAAATGGCAACTGAAATAAGCACGATTTTCTAGGTGCTGCAATTAAAGAATGTTTTATATCTGCACATGTTGTTTCTACTTTTGTCGTCTCTTTTATAAAAACTCTGTCCAAGAGTACAAATTTTAATCAGACAACATGTCAACTAGCCCGCTTGTACTTTCAGGTTGAGTCTGTTCCTGCTGAAATGTACTGCAATTTATTAATATTTGGTTTCTAGATGCTGCACGTTGAAACAAGCAGAGAATGTATCAATATTTTTACATTCAGATTTTTAAACAGGGCTTAATTTCCTATTTCATGTGTGGCAGCAAAAAAATACTAAAATAAAATTTTTTAAAAATATGCATTGTTCTGCCGTTTCCATTTTGAAACTAACAGTGAAATAATTCGTCGTGCACAGATTTTACTAGGCTATTAATTTGCTTTTAATTAAGGGGTTGTAGACAAGGCAGAGCATTTGTTTTGGGGAAGTGGACTGGCTTTAGACATAGAAAGGTCACAGTGCAAACATAATTGACTCATAGAAACCCTTTATGGCAGAGAGACGGGAATCAGGCAATGAAGACAGTGTAATAGGTCACCGGTGGCACATGCACAGAGTAATTACAGACTAATGTGGATTTGTAGAACATTTACAGTAAGAGCTCTGACCTAGATTTAAAAGCAAATGTCTAAACTACACTCTGAGGTACCAAGTGCTTTATTGACATTGACAGAAATTACTGATTGCTCTAATCCGGAGGGGGGGAAAAACCTCTGTACTATGAGGAAATGAGAAAACAATATAAACACCATGCTGTCATGCTGACAGAATAAACGACTGACAGTAAGAGCTATTATGACTATGACAGTTGGCTATGACTTACAGTATATTTATATCTTATTATAACATAATATAGTTGCATAACACAGTTACATGACACTGCATGGTATAGCTTTTCCATGTGCATTTTGACAATGAGCCAAGTGTAACATATAACGTGAAGAGAAGGTTGAAGTAAAAGTAAAAGATGGTGAGTGAGGTGTAATGGCCATGCAGGATCTGTTACTGTGCCAGTTCCTAAAGGGATTCTGTAGTAGTGCTGTTGATTTGGATTTGTTGTTGGCAGCCACCGTGTGTTGTCAGCTTCCCCTGTCTCGGGCCGTATAGGATTGAAACCAGACATGGTCCCATTGGAGAGGTGAACTGTTGAAATCAGCAATGATGAAGTGATGACAGGTGTGTCTGTTATCTTGTGTGGCCTTCTACTGCACTCTTTCCTCTTTCCTTCTCCCTTTAATAAATGCAGTTCTCATGAATTAAGACAAGTTGTGACTTTCCAAATGTGGAGCATTAAATGTAGCTTTGTAGTGATTGTAATGTACTGAATGTTCGTCATGTTTGAATGAAGTGACTCTCGTGCTCATGGGTAAAAGCACAGGGGCGATGCTGTGGCAGTGGCCTTGAACAGTACAGCAATGACAGTTTCACTCAGCAGCAGCAGCACTGTGTAAACACTCACAAACCTGAATCTGAACATTCCTGTATTCTATGGACAGGAATAATAGAGACAAAGTGACATCCAAATGATCAAGGTTATGTATGTATAGATAATAAACTAAGCAAAACTGAAACCATTATAGGTGTAAACCATTAACATATGGCAAATTTCCTTAATTAGCATTAGAGCTATAGAGCACGTGAATGAGACAGTGAGTAAAACTTTTTTTAAAAAACTTTTTTATACCACAATACTGTTGAATTCTCAAATCTGATTGGACAGGTCTTGATTCATTTTCTATAACAGCACAGCTCCGATGATCATGTCAGCTGCTTTATATTAATGCTTTTGTTTGAATACGTTATCGTTTCTATAGTAACATCTCATTCACAGGAATTGTGTTTGATCTTAACTTTAATAATAATAAACAAAAATTTGATTTCACCAAATATAAATACGATCACTGATATGGTGAAGATTTCTTGAAGATGTTTCAGGTGTCATTACTTTTAAACAGTTTAAAAGTCAGTTTTTCAGTAGTAGTAGTCTTCAGGACGGTGGTGATAACAGGAACTTGTCTCCTGGATGTTCCACCACCCTAAATGCAATTATAAATGAATAAATAGCACAATCTTCCAGTAACTACTAAATTAAAATACAACTAATATATAAATTTTAATCCTTACCAGACTGCCGTGGTATATATATAACAGTATGCCTCTTCGTGTTTTATTCCTTCCTTTTTTTTCAAATGCAGCTAATAATATAGGTATACTACAAAATTTCTGTAGATTTGATTCTTCTATATGCTTTGCACTGAAGCTGTCCCATAAATTGATGCTTCTGTTTTGTGCTGAATCGTGAAGGTGCTTAAATAGATTTCTTCTCAAAGGCTCTTTCTGTATCGCGTCCTTGAAAACAATGCAGCATCCACTTGTGTTTTCTTCCAAAAGGTCAACCTTGATTTGTTTTCGAGTGGCTTTGAATGTGGAAGGACAGCGGGGAGAGGTGACGCAGAGTTATCAGACAGAGGAAGCCGGAGAAACCTGAACTCCTTTTCTGAGGCCTGTCCACCCTGAGTAGCTCCTCATGAGGTAAACAGGACCCTGAAGATGCCCCTGCTCCAGCTGAGTGCCATGGCTGCTCCCTGCTGTGTATATATAAGTGCATCCTGTTTTTGCTTGGCCAGAAAGCTCTGGATAAACACCTTCCTGCTCCTGTAAGGCCTGCTGCCCAGCTGAATCAGGAGCAGAGCGTGATTAAGTATAATGAAAGGTTAACCGACAAGGTGAGAGCAGGTGGAAGCCACAGGCAGGTGTGTGTAAGGTGTGTGTTCTTCCACACCTGGCACCTGAAGACCACCCTTCTGTGAAGTGTGTAGTAAATTATTAAACGCTCACCTTTCGTCTGGATAGATGATACTAAAACTGTTAATCACTAAACTCTGCCTTGCCCTCAAACTACCTTTCTTGGATAGTGTGGATATAGTGTATTTATACTTAAGTGAAAGGATAGCTAATGTAGCAAAATCTTGTGCATGTTCTGAAGTATTAAACCATGAAGTAAACTGTATATAAAACTGTTAGAAGATTATTTTCATATTTTATTTTCATTGTGCTGTTTTGCCTGGAAACATCATCCTCTCTAAGTTTGCGTGTCATATGCATGAATAACACTGCACCAATTGTTTAGGAATGAATCAGATGTAAATTATTATATAGCTAGAATTTGATTTGTTGCCTAGCTTATTATGTTAGCTAGTGTAGCTGGGCATTAGCAAACATGATAACTTGGTTAAATAAGCTGTTTGTTAGCAAATTAGTGAAACTAACCTCAACATGCTTTTTCAAATTACATACCTTCTAGAGAGGCAAAACAGACGCCTCATTTCATACAAGCCTTTGCTTACTCCAGCGTAATGAAACATTTAACAGAGGCAGGGCCGGGGGCACGCATCCTCAAGTTCATCACTGCAAGAAGGTCAACACTGGTGGCTTATCCATATTCAAACACACATGGATAGTTAGAGTGATAAATCCAGCAGTGGAAAATACTCAAGTTATTGTACTTCATTATAGTCATGTAAGTATTATTTTTTTGGTAAATTTATACATTTCTTGAGCATTATTGAAATTGACATAAAGAGGAAAACAGGTCAACTTGGCTTGATATAAATGCTAGAAGAGAGTTAAAGAGGAAACTGAAAGCAAGAACTGTGTGTGGAACAGGAAAGACCAGAAAAGTCTTATCTCCACATAATCTGTTATGTACTCTTTGTTCCATGCTCTTTGTTTGCACTCCATGTCCAGGGTGCAGAGCAACCACGATTAACTCTCTGTGCATAACCACATACACACATGTACAGTACAGTGTGTTAAACACCAATGCTAAGCATTACCACAAACGGTGCACACGAGTTCATCATTAATTCAACGCTGATTTTATTATACGCTATCACAGCCACTCCTCGTCCATAGTGCAGGCAACATCAGCAAAAGCAACAAGATGAACAGCAGGTGTGTGCTTATCTGAATGGCAGTTTATACTTGGAGTTTTATTCGAGCAGGACAGCTGCTGTAAAAAGAGGAAGAGAAATTTAATAAGTCTAGGTATTCCCAAAAATCCAGTACTTATGAACCGGAAGGAAAGAATTGGGTCGTTATCAACACGTTTCAACGTGTGACTAGACGGGAATCCGTGTTAAATAACAGCCTTGTCATACTGCTCTGGCACGCTATGCAGTTCATAATCGGGCCTCTATGTAATCATTGTGTTTATATATGGAAGCCACTCAACATTTAAAAATAAGCTGTGCTGTTTAAAAAGGACACATTCTTTATTGTCTCTTACCCCTGTCTCTTGTTTATGCTTTTAAAGGGATGTGGGTGATAAAAGGTGGTGGAAGAGGAAGGCCTGTGGTCTGACTCAGAGGCAAGTGGTGAGTTGGATGGGGCAGAGGACAGGTGCCAGGCTCCCGGGGGAGATCAATGTGGGAGGCCGCCCTCCCCCTGTTTAAGCCTGAGTTTTGGCTTTTCTACAGCAAGAGGAGGAGGAGGTACAGGAAGGATAAAAACTTATGAGTGGCAGGTGATATCAATCCGAAAGCCTTCAATAACTCCGCACAAGAGTACACGACAGCGTGTGTTACCCAGTAGTAGCTTCAAAAGTAGCTAAAATTCACGGCTGATTCAAACATTTAACAGCCAAGGGCTCTACGTAATTTCTGTGAAGTGGATGTGGGCTGCTCGGTGTTTGGGAGTGTTTGGGAATTAGCATATATACACAATGAGGTGATGGCTTAAAGCTGGTCTTTAGAGCCTGACAATGTATGCAGTGGGAACTCTGTCTGAGGATTTAGGGAATTTATTTTTTAGGATTTTCATCCACTAAGCCCTGGATGAGGCATCGCCTTCATTTCTTGGTGATTAGTCATCAAGTCGTTAGCGAAATCTGCAAAGAGTCCAATCTAACCCATCTTTATGTTTCCTCAATATTTCAAACAATGAGAATATTTTAGGAGCCGAGCCATTTGGAGTGATGATACAGCAGTTCACATTTTCAATGCCTCACCTCCCACACAAACACAACTCTTGTTTGTTTATAATCCCTGCTTTTATAAAACGAACCACATGCCTAAGAATAAGGAAGGGGACTGGGAGAGCAATGACCAATCATTTCTTAACATCTTTCATAAAATTGAGCAAGACACAGAAGACTGATATAGATTTTAGGATTTATTTTAAGAAAAATATATATATATATATATTTCTGAATTTGTGATAATAGACACAACATTGACATATATACAATTCAGTTCATAAATACAAATTATTTACAAATTAAATAGTAGGAACAATTCAAGGTCCTGTACAACACTGCAATGTTAAATTAAGAAGGATATGAATATAACATATAACAAGTTGTCTATTTGGTATAAAGTGGAAAAAATATAATAACTCTTTAGTGTAGTCTTTTTTTTTTTTAAAGACCCTGATGCAGGACTTCAACAAACGAGGAAACCTTAACAATTATGATATTATCTACTGAAACGAAATGCTTCTTGTAAGCATTCATGGGAATGTAGGAAATAGCTTAGTGATTGTGAACAGGGGAAGGATGAAAGCTGTACAATAAAAAAAAAAAATCATCCTCCATCAAACATTGCTGGACAAACATCTCTGTACCCAGACTGCTGTGGGAAATTACTATTCTGCATATAGAAAATATAGTTCTAGTTCTTTTACAAGTTCTAAAGTTACAAATAAGATTAAGTGTCTCTAAGTACCTCTTCATTCAGGCATGGTAAGATTAGGCACTTATTTGGATTGACTTTGCTTTCACTGGTAGCCAAGACCGTTATAGACGTTGTGGTGTTGTGTAACAGATCCCGGTTACACAATATTGTAGCTCATTTCCCATGACCAGTGTACACCTTGCCTGCAGCAGCACCAGGCTTTTGTTCAGTTTGATTGCTTGTCATCAGGCAGATCCTCATTCTGCACGTTTCACATCGTATTCCACGGTCAGGCTTTTGAATTGTTCAGCTACATTGACATTTGCGCAATAGTGAGTCTTTAGCTTTGATTGACTGGATGCAAGGCCTCGTTTGGTATAAAGTGCACTCTTCTTGTTTGAGATGCACCTTTTTTTTCCATGATAAGGCATCTGGAGAGAAAAGGTCCTGCCTTTTTGTGATTAAGGATCCTTTGATTAATTTCCATTGTTTCATAGCGTTCATTTTTCTTTTTTTATATAGATAGATATAACTAAATTGTAGTGCAAATAATGCAAATTCACCCCTCCTAAAGCTCTTCTGCTTTTCTTGCTTTGTCTGTGCAACACTGTCCACAGCAAAAAGTAGTCCTTTCATATCAGCAGCATCAATAAATATTAAATATGTCGATGTAATATATAGTCTCTTCAATTGTCCTTTAGAAGCATGTAAACATGTTCAGGCGAGGCCTGACTTTTGAGGTACTCCAGATTAAACAATACTGTTATACCTGATGGGAAGGATGGGGGAGGGAGAGAGAGAGAGAGCGAGAGAGAGAGAGAGCATGAGAGAGAGAGAGAGAGAGAGAGAGACAG